>PVIH01028124.1:0-15713 GCA_004025045.1 Sigmodon hispidus | reverse complement strand
GGTGGATGACTGTCCAGGTAGTTAACTGACGTTGTCTTCTCCTAAATTCTGGAAGTTACTTCATGATTCCAACTTTAGATATATATTTTCCTTCTCAGGTCTTGATGGTGTTGAAGATTAGATAGTTGAGGTTGTTATTACTTCACATTTCAGCAAAGACACTCAAGTGTTAGAACTCTATTGTTTAAGATAAACAGCCATAAAGCAATACTTGTGCATTTTCTCATCTCAACATTTTAGATATTAAATTGTACTTTGTAGTTGTTGTTTGTTAGCAGTAGTTTGACTTCACTTATGTTAGTATCTTTCTCTTTCCCAGACACTGTCTTATGATGATCCCTATAGTATGTAGTTTTATACCTAGTTTAGAACCTTCCTATTTAGACAAAACGGGGAGATGTAGCGGGAAATCAGGAACTGTATATGTGAACGATCACGTCATAGGAATGGAGATGAGCTGGGCGTGGTTAACTGAAAAGGATTCCGGAAGTAGACCTTCGAGGGAGGGGACCAGGACAGGAAGTCGTCATTCTCTCACGAGAGTTCCCCGACCGAGTGCGCAGTTCGCTCCATCTGCCTGGGAGTTCGGACGTACGGCGTGGAGATGAAGAATCTTCCTTAGAAAGGCTCCGGCGCGCTGCAACCTCATCCTGTCATCTTCTCCTAAAACCGGCTCTGTTTTGTAAGCTATTTTCACCAAATAAACCCTGTTTAAAACATATCTCAGGGCGGGTTTTTACCGAGATAATTGGCGCCTGAACGTGGGGCTAATTCTACAAACCCGCCGGGTTCCTCACTCGCCCACGGAGCCGGTCTAAACGACTTTGGTTACGCAAACAAATATAGACATATTGGCCACTCTACTAAAAGGTGACTTAAATGGCCCATTGCTGGAACCATTGCTCTAAGGCTTCCAAACTCCAAGAATGGTACAGCCATTTCTCTTTGCTCTGGGATACACCAAACTGCTTGGTGTTATGACAGCAAGCCCACAGAAGTGTGAAAGTGGACAAAGCCCCCGTGTAGATGCTTCAGGATGAGAAAAATAGGTAATTGGGAAAATCTGATATTATATTTTTATACTATAGACCTTGCTAATGTATATTTTTAGCCATTCTTTGGCCATTGGGTCTCAAGGCCAATTTGTACTCACTTGAAATCATCCACAGTGTACCTTGAGAATTATACCCAACAGATACCTTCATAATCTCACTTGCCATGTGATAGTGGCCCAGAACTGCATTATTCTGAAGAAAACTCACTGCATAGATGACACATTGCTAATCTCTTAGTGTTCCACAAATTAAAATACACCTAATTTGAATAAGGTACGTGTCAAGAATATCAAAAATAGAGGGTATATGATAAATAAGAGATTGATCCAACAGAGCATAGTGACTATAAAATTATTGGAAATCTTAAGGTCCAGTAAGACATATATGATACCTGACAAAGTAATTGAGAAAATTCTACAATCTCAGTGTCTGAAAATGTAAAGGAGGAATAGGTTGGACTCCTGGGATGTTAGTAGATTTTCACATCCCATATTGCCCAAGTTGCCTGACCACTGTCTAACTTGGTAAAGAAAGATACCATGTGGAAGTGAGACAAAAAGTCTCAGGGGACTTTTCCAAGGCTAAGATTATCTTCTTTTCTGATGTCTTAGATCATTGTAGAATATGATAAATAGCTACGTGTACTTCTACTCCTATGAAGAAAGCAAATGTAGATGGGGAATATAAATATGTCAACTTGACCCAAGAGAAACTAGTAACCACACTGCATAAAACCTATGCATTTCAGGGAGAGGTACAAATATATCTGGGTAACATGACCACAAGCCTCTTGAAAGCACTTCCATATAAACAAATTACTCCCAATGCCACTGTCATAAATAATGCTGCTATGAACATAGTTGAACATGTGACCTTGTGCTATGACTGAGCATTCTTTGATTTATGACAAAAAGGGGAAATGTGGTGATATATTGTATTCTAAATAAAGACTGACTGAAAAATCAAAGGACAGAGCCAGACAGTGTTAACCATAGAGGTCAGCCAATGGTGGCACGTCTTTAATCCCAGCACTAGAAAGATTAGAAGCAGAAGAGATATGGCTGGGCAGAGACATATATTGCAGGACAAGACAAGAGATTACCCCTTGTCCTTCCCTTCCATTTGTGGAAGCCTCGTGCTTCTTTTCACTCTTCCTATTCAGTCTGAAGATTTGTGGAAGCAGGTTCTTCCCCTTGGACTGAGGAATTGGTGGGGTGAGAAGTGACTGTGGCTTGTTTCTCTATCTCTCGGAACTTTTAGCATTTGTCCCAGTATCTGGCTCTGGATTTTTATTTTAAGATCAAATAGGATTCTTATCACAACTGCCACCCAACTTTGGGGGCATGAATTTACAAAAAAGTAATTTCATGTGGCTTTTTAGTCACTGACACAGACCAAAGCTACAAGCAGCCAGAGTCACTACCCCACAGGCTAAGAAGTTAACTGGAGTTAATAGAAGTTAGCTACTTTCACAAGTTCCCCATGAAAATGGTTGATTCTTCAGTGTCTTCCCTCTCCATAAGTTGTGGCTTTCAATAGACCCCCTCCTCAGAATAAAGACACACTAGTAGCTGCCTGATTTTACAGTAATCTGAATCATTATTGTCAGGAGATTTTGTGAGTTAATTGGGATTTCTTAAAGGAGGAATTAGTTTAACACAGAGAGGCAGCTTTTTGCCACATTAAAAAACAAAAAATGATATTACAATGGAAGGAGTTTGATCTCTGATTATAATACACTGAGCAATTTAAAAATGAAACAAATAAGATGAAAATTAATGTAGATCAGATTTATATAATGTCTATTATAAATGTTATTTGTTTCATCATTCTTGTTTTATCCAAAAAAAAAAAGTTAAATTATATAAGGACCAAGTTGTTTGATATGGATGCTAAGATTTTGGAAAAACTTGATAAACCAAGATATTCAGATCCAAAGAGGGAAATTTAAAAGAAAAACAATCTCAACATTATATTATAAAGTTACAGAGAAACAACCTAAGGCTCTTGTGGATAGATATTACATATATAATAAAGCCTGAATATTGGAGAGAGAGCATACAGTCAATTCTCACCAAACCGTCTTGCAGCTTCCTCAGCCTTACTCCTGGTCTCTTCTGCCTGTTGCTTCTGTCAGTCACTTCTGTTTCTGCTGGGTTTCTATGAGCCCTTATATACCCTATCCCATCCAAGTTAGGATTAAAGGTGTATAGCCTTGAACTCACAGAAACAGAAGTTCTGTCTCTGGAGTTATAGAATTAAGAGTGTTGTTCACCACTCCCGCCTTTCCCTGTGCTAGAATTAAAGGTATGTATGATTGACTCAGCTGTTTATCCTTGTATTCAAGGATCAAGGATTTCCTGAGATGTCTTCCTAGAATTTGACTGGGTAGATAACTCTCTGATACCCCAGGATTTATTAAATATTTAACATATATCCACAATCCACTTTGTATCTAACTTGTATTACTAAGAACTGTATTTCAACGTCTCTTAAACTTATACACAGTAACTTCTAAGTGAGTTTCTTTTCTAAAACTGTTGCTAGAAAACTACAACTTATTACAATAATTAACCCACAGTGAGATATATGCTAAATAAGGTTTATTATTTGAAAGTCACTTATAGAACAGGGGTTGTTTAGGGAGTAGGAGATAAGTTAGGAGAAGGGCGGAGAAGTAGAGAGCCAGAGCGATCACCGCCGGACGGTCCTTCCTCCACCACGCCACTGGTCCAGAGCCGTGCATCTGCTTCCCTTTTCCAATGCGTCCTTCTTTTGTCGCTTCCCCCAGTTGACCATGCCCTGCCCAGCTCAACACTCCGGCTCAGTTTACTTGCATAGCTTTGGATTTCCCGCTACATCTCTCCCTTCTGTCTAAATAAGAAGGTTCTAAACTAAGCTTAAAACTACATACTATAGGGATCATCATAAGGCGGTGTATGGGGAAGAGAAAGGTACTAACATAAGTGAGGTCAAACTACTGCTAACAAACAACAGATATAAGGTGCAATTTAATGTCTAAAATGCTGATATGAGGAAATGCACAGGGATTGATTCAAGGCTGTTTATCTCGAACAATAAAGTTGTAACACCTGAGTGTCCTTGCTGAGATATAAAGTAATAACAACCTCAACTATCCAGTCTTCAACACCATCAAGACCTGAGAAGGAAAATATATACCTGAAGTTGGAAGCATGATAAAGTAACTTCCAAAATTTAGGAGAAGACAACAACAGTTAACTACCTGGACAGTCATCCACCACTTCTGTGGACAATGGGAGCATCCATCCTTGTGGCTACAGGCCTATGATATCTGACAAGTCTCCATAGAAGCAGGGTACTTTTTGGTAGGACCATCTTATCCTTTCTAGGCAGGCTTTGGCAGGCTCTATCCTTCATCCTGCTCGTCCATATCGGACAGAGAGCACGCTGACAGCAGTCAGGGCAAGTGCTGTCCTTTGCCCTTCAGGCCATTATTCACCAAACAAGACAATCTCTTTGCAAGATGTCTGTGATGCTCAACACCACCTTGAGAAAGGAACGGTGATGCCAGGAGTTGTCATGTCTCTCAAGGCCAAGTTCGAGATAATAAAATCTTGAATGCCATATTCTCTTGGTCTATGAAGTGGTTGAAGATGCCTATCTATCTGGTGTATTCTAACATGTTTCCGAAAAGCCTGAGTATCCTGACTGTTAGGTGGCAAATCTGAGTAACCATAATCTGCAATCCCAATCAACCAAGAAAGTGAAGCTAACATTGTAAAAATAGGCATACCAAAATGAGTGTACAGCTCCTCCATAATAAATTCAAGTATAACAATCTTATGAATATTGCCGACATTGGGCGCCAGATATTATGATAATTAACCTGCTGTGAGATACATGCTAAATAAGGTTTATTATTTGAAGGTCACTTACAGAACAGGGGTTGTTTAGGGAGTAGGAGAAAAGTTAGGAAAAGGGAGGAGAAGCGGAGAGCCAGAGTGATCACTGCCGGAGGGTCCTTCCTCCACCACACCACTGGTCCAGAGCCACGCATCTGTTTCCCTCTTCTGGTGCATCCTTCTTTTGTCTGGCTCAACACTCCGGTGCAGTTTACTTGCATAGCTTTGGATTTCCTGCTACAAAAACTATTAACCATCTCATCTTTAAATTCCTCAGAGACCCAAGAAGGAAATAATATTAAGTAAATAGCAACTTCCAAAAATGTAGGAAATGAAATAGCTGGCTGCCTAGACAATCACCCATAGTGTTTCTCTGTTGTTGCAGCATCCATATTCAGCCTATAGGCCTAGCATGTCAGACAGACTTCTCTGGGAAGCAAGATATTCCCAAAGTCTTTTCTACCATGTTTTGGCAAGGTTCAGCAATTCTTTTTGTGCATTTCTACTTCTTGTCTGTTTTGAATATCATATTGCCAGCAGTCAAGGTAAGAGTACTTTCTTGCCCAGTGGCTAACTTTTGTCACAAAGAAAATCAATTCAAATGGAGGAATTTCCATGATGTCTATAATCTTCTCTGAAGTGGATTGGTACTGCCAGGAGCACATGTCCCATTGTCAGAAAAATAATAACCTATGTATTTGAAATTTTTTAAATGCCATATTCCATGGATCTCTAAAGTGCTTGAAGAACACCTGTCCACCTAAAATATATCTGATCTTGAAAATATATCTAATATGACTATAAATTTGATTGTAATGTGTAACTACTAACTTGCATTTCTTTATATCCTAATTTGTTGGTAATGATAAATTTCCTGGACTAGCAATTTGTATTACAATGTATAATACTTGAACAAACAGGAATATATGTACAGTGACAAAATTAATCTCAACCTTATATCAATATATGCAATTTGTAAACAATAGATAAAAAATCAAATCCAATGTAAAATATTTAAATATAGTAATTTTTAAAGTAAATTCAATAATCTACCCTTATATCCTATTATATCTATATCTCTTTCCTTTTTTCTTTTTTTTAAAACAAGAACCCTAAGTCTACTCTCTCTTGTCTACCTTTCTTCTAACCATAACCAATAACAATTTTTAACCAATTACCCTAAACAACGACAATCATTCCTAACCCATTAAAAGACCAAAACCACCTATCCAACCTTTTGGGAATGTGAGCATCATGTTCTTCAATATACTTCCTGATGTCTGGGGGGCAATGGCATCTTTAAGGGATCCTGAAAAATCAAGTCAAGTCCTGAAATGTGTAGCTGGATCATTTGTTATTTAGACTCTGCATAGTAGGAAAGTGCATGGCTTGTCTCAGGTTCTGGCTAGAGTAGTCTGTGAAGCTGGTTTATCCCAGCTAGCCACCTCGAAAATGTCCTGAGCAGTTTGTAGTTCAAATCTGATCTTTGGTTGGTGTTTGTCAGCATAGTGGCTTTGACATAGTCCATCCTCATTGTGGGGTCCCATTTTCTTTCTTCATACTTCCAGTTCATGATTAGGCATTGTCATGGATCACTGCAGAAAGCTGATAAGATACTAAAACCTAAAACAATATACTGGAAGCTAAATGCATACATTTTTATTTAGAATAGTAATAGTGACAATAGAACTGTCCTTTCTTGTTAGTCATTCTTCTGTCCCATATCAGGTGGCCCTTTCTGATATGATACAGAGATTTTGCATTTCCCTTTAACAAGTATGCTTGGGTTTAGAGAAAAAGAGAGGCACACTCCAACTCCAAAGCCAGCTTTAGTTTATAATATAACTGGCACTTCAACTCATCTTGTAATTAAAGATAGAGGTTAAGAAGAAAGATTTTATTGGCATATTGGTACAAATAGATGTGATATTCTTTTTCTTCTGAATTTTTCTGGATAATCTCCCTTCTGTTGTCCATGTCTAAATTACCAAGGTCTTTTAACTTCTTGAAGAAGGATATTTCTGGCTTTCTGTAAATACAGAAACAAAAACATGCCCCAATCTTTTGTCTTTCCTTACAACTTGTAAGAATTGTAGTATGGGTAGATGAGCCATCAATTCTTATTTTCATGAAGTTTGTCTGGTTCAAATTGAGTCTTTATTAATTTTGATGGTTCCCATAACTTTTCTTCACTTGTGGAAACAAAAGCAAAACCTCCTCCCCAACATAGTACATAGCCTGGCTTCCATTCTGAGGTCAGTACATCTTTGAAAAGAATGGGTTGATTTAGCTCAGCTGTTCTTTCTATAGTCCAATGCCTTTCAGCAGGTGTTGTTCCTTTCTCATTAGCATTGAGAAAATTCAAAGTTAATAAAGCACTATGTAGTCTATTTCTAAGGGTCTCTATTACTCCTTTCTGTTTATTTAGCATCTCCTTTAGAGTTCGGTTTGATCTCTCTATGACTGCTTGCCCTGTAGGATTATGTGGTATTTCTATAATATGCTTTATATTATAATAAGCAAAAAATTGTTTTATTTTACTAGAGATACATGCTAGAGCATTGTCTGTCTTAATTTCCACATGTATTACCATGATGACCATAACTTCTAGCAAATGTATGATTACAGAATCAGCCTTTTCTGAACGCATAGCAGTTGCCCATTGAAATCCTGAAAACATATCTATTGTACAATGTACAAATCTTAATTTTCCAAATTCTGTAAAATGTAATACATCCACCTGCCAGATCCCTGCTGGTAATGGAGTTTGGATATAAAAGAAACAGGTGGGACATCTTTTTACAATTTCTTTGGCTTGTTGCCAAGTGATGGAGAAATCATTTTTTAATCCTTTACTATTGATATGATGATTTTTATGAAACTCTGAAGCCTGTGTGACATTTCCTATTAAAAATTTATCAATTTTATCATTACCTTGCACTAAAGAACCTGGCAGACCCGTGTGGGATCAAATGTGTGTTATATAGAAGAGATGATCCCTATCCCTGATTATTTCTTGTAACCAAATAAATAATGAAGTTAATTCTGACTCATCATTAATAAAATCAGCAGCTTCAATGTGTAAAGTAACTCTTTCTGCATACTGAGAGTCAGTGATTATGTTGAGAGCTTGGGTAAAATCCATTAACCATCACAATAGCAAATAATTCTGACTTTTAAACAGAATTATAAGTGCTTTGGGCAACTTTACTTATATTTTCTGATTTGTAACCTGCCTTGCCTGACTTATTTGCATCAGTATAAAATGTGGGGGCTCCAGAAATTAGTTTATCTCATATAACACAAGGAAGAATCCAATTAGTTTTCTTTTAAAATTAAATACTTTTGCTTTGAAGGTATTTGTTGTTAATATCTCAAAAAAAATTACTGCAGGCTCTTTGCCAAGGTTCACTTTCTACTCATAATTAGTCAATGTCTTTATTAGTTAGGGGTACAATATCTACTGGGTCCATTCCTATTAATTGATGAAGTCTTAATTTCCCTTTAAAGATCAATTCAGAAATCTTTTCCACAAATATCTTTAATTTTTTACTCAGTTTATGTGGTAGAAATATCCATTCCAATATAGCATTTTCCCTTTGCATTAAAATTTCCATAGAAGAATGCCTAGAGGGCAAGATAACTAGGATGCAATTAAGATCTGGATCCACACAATCCACATGTACATGCTATAATTTCTTTTCTGCCAAAGCCAATTCTCTCTCAGCTTCAGGTGACAATTCTCTTGAACTATTTAAGTCCTTGTCACCATTTAAGGTTTTAAGCTAATTGTCCAGTTCATCATTTTTTTATTTCAATAGTGAGTCATAAATTGGCAGTGTCTCCTAGTAATCTCTGAAAATCATTTAAGGTCTTTAATTGAGCTCTCCTGATTTGTACCTTTAGTGGTATAATTTTTTATAACCTAAATAATTGATGGAATTTCTCCTTAGTATTTTTTCAGGAGCTATTTGTAATCCCCAAGCAGGCAAAAAAATTTTCACTTCCTCAAAACTGTTTTTCTAGAATATTAGTGTTTGAATCTGCCAATAGAATGTCATCTATATAATGGTGTATTATGGATTTGGGGAATTTGTTGTAAATTTTTTCTATTGGCTTTTGTAAAAATGCTGACAAAGCATAGGGCCATTCAGCATTCCTTGAGGGAGGATCCTCCACTGATACCTCTTTACAGGCTGAGAATTATTATAATTGAACACTGTAAAGGCAAATTTTTCTTTATCTTGTTCTTTTTGGGCATTGCTATAAAAAAAAGCCAGTCTTTGAAATTGATAACTATAATGAGCCATTCTTTTAGTAAAAGAGAAGGCAAAAGAATTTTAGACCATAAAGAATCCATTGGCTGGATCACCTTGATAATTGCCCTTAAATCTGTCACCATCCTCCACTTTCCAGATTTCTTTCTAATGACAAATACTGGAGATTTCCAAAGGCTTGTTAATTCTGTTATATACTGTGCATTTAACTGCTCCTGCACCAGCTGCTCTAAGGCCTGTAATTTCTCTTTTGTTAATGGTCATTGATTAATCCATACTGGCTCATCTGTTAGCCATTTTAAAGGCAAGGGACTGAGTGTCTTTGAAAGATCAACAGCTGTTGTGACTTGTTTCAGTACAGCTTGGATAGTTTGTGACTTGTTTCTCATAATACCTTCTAATATTTCTCCCAGAAATATGTGTTAGTTTTTTATTTATTTCTGTGTTTGGAGGAAAGTTAATCTGTGTGTTCCATTGTTGTAATAATTCTTGTCCCCATAAATTTATAGCAATCTTACCCACATATGGCTTTAATATTTCTCTCTGTCTTTCTGGTACTATACCCTCAAGCCATTATGCATTTTGTTTTACTTAGGATAAAGACCCAATCCCCATAAATTAAACATTTACCTCCTGAAGGGGCCAACTTGGATGCCATGACTCTGGTCAAATTATTGATACATCCAACCCTGTGTCCAATAAATCTTCAATAGTACCATCATTTATTTGTACTTTTAATTTTGACCTTTGTTCATTGATAGATGTTTACCAGAATATTTTTACAATTTTTCCTGAGTTTTTTCTTTTTCTATAAATTCTCTAGCATTTAGTATAGTGTTTTTTAAAAAATAGGTTTTAATTTCTTTAATTGTTCTGTGGAGGTGTATTCTACATGATAGCAGAGTAAGATTGTACTGGATTAGATATGGGTACTTTCAAAAGCCCACTTTGGGCATTTCACAAAGGCAGAAGGTTACCTTATCTGTCCCTTGTTGACCAACATCCATTAGTCCAGTGTCTACCTTTTCCAAAACTCCTGCATACTCCAGGAGGGAAGGGTGTTCTCTTGTGATTATTCCTTACAAAGGCACTGTTTCTGGGAATACCTTCATTACAATTTCTTTGTATATGACCTTGCCTTCTGCAATTACAACATTTAACATTTTGCCTTTTTCTTATACCTCTAGAAATGACCTCTCCCACCCAATTATCATCACCTTCATAAGAATCTGCATTAATTGTTTCATGAATCCAATCCTCTAAGGGTGCTGACCTTGCTTTTAATGGTCTTGTGATTTTTTTTTACATTGTGTATTAGCATTCTCAAATGCCAGAGATTTGATTATTATTCACCTCGTTTCTGAATTTGGCACTATCCTATTTACTGCTGCAGATAATCTCCATAATAAGTCTGTAAAAGTTTCCTTTGGGCTTTCAACTATTTTTGTGAATGATTCAAATTTTCTTTCCTACTTATTCTATCTGATCCCAAGCATTTAGTGCTGCCATGGGCCATAAATCAAGAACGTGTCCATTGCATAGGGATTGCCTTTCAATATCAGAAAATTCTCCTTCCCCAAGAAGTTGGTCTTGGGACACTTCTATGCCCCTGGCCCTGCTTCTTTGTTATATTATTTTACCCTCCTCCTTCCACCATGTTTTCCACTGTAAAAGTGGCCCTGGTTCTAAAACAGCAGTAACCATATCTAATCAGTCCTTAGGGATGATCCAATTGAAAGAAGACCTGGAATTCAACATTTGTTTTACAAATGGTGAATGCATTCCATATATCACAATCCCATATTTAACCCTTTGTAGTTCTAGCATATGTACCAGAGTCCAATTAACTTCTCTTATATCTCTATCCTCTTTTGATTTTTTAATGGTTACTGGCTGTATTAGTGTTGGCTGTCTGATAAACTTAGGCTGTTTTGCTGTAGCTTTAGATGATATTGCTGGGATCTATTCTTTATACTCTTCTGTTTGTGTTTGAATATCTTTGAGCTTCTTTTTAATAGACTTTTTAAAGACTTGTTTTTTAGCATTCACATTAATCGACTTTTTCAATGATAAAACAGAAGTCAAACAACAAAAAAATTCATAATAAACATTATGAGAATAATTCCATCTACTTTAATTATATTTTCCTTCACTGGTTCTAATATTAAATCATCTAGAGAAAGATCAAAGAAAAACCAAGCACCCTCCATTGCCTTAAACAAATTCCCCCTTTTTTAAAAAATATCTTCTTACTCACCAATTTAGTTGTCAGAGTCAATTCAAATGGTTGTAAAGTAGGGCAGCTACTTAGTGTGATAGCAGCTCAAAGATGGATTCAGAAAGAGAAAGAACCTGCAACTCACCAGGAGAAAGATGCCACTGTCTGAAAAAACTTACCCAGACAAAAGTGAAATGGAAACACATGTAGCCGGGTCTGCCTAAAGCTAGAGGCTAACTCAATAGTCTAACCAGCCAATAATTACTCTTCTAGTCTTGTGTTGTTCTGACAGGAAAGAAACTTTTTAAGGGGAATTTGTGCCCTAAAAGAAGACTCTGAGCCAAATATTGGGGGAAGGCTGAAATATCAGAGAGAGAAAGCACCACAGTCAATTCTTACCCAGCTGTCTTACAACTTCCTCAGCCTCACTCCTGGTCTCTTCTGCATGTTGCTTCTGTTGGCTGCTTCTGTTTGCCTGCATTCTATGAGCCCTTATATACCCTATCCCATCCAGGTAAGGATTAAAGGCATGTAGCCTTGAATTCACAGAAACAGAAGAAGTTCTGTCCCTGGAGTTATGGGATAAAGGATGTTGATCAACACTTCTGGCTTTCCCTGTGCTGGGATTAAAGGTATGTGTGACTGACTCAGCCTTTTATCCTTGTATTCAAGGATCAATGATTTCCTGAGCTGTCTGGCTAGGATTTGACTGTGTGGTCTCTCTGATATCCCTGATTTATTAACTATTTAACATATGTCCACATCTGTCATATATGTCAAGTCTGTAGACCAAAGATAAATGCCCCAACATTGCAGAGGAACCTTGAATAACTGCTCAGGCAGCCAGTTGGTTCTGTCATTTCTCATATTTTTTGGAAGTTGCTTGTTTTCACTTTCTGCTTACTCAGTTAATATTATTTCCTTTTTTTGTCTCAGAAAGAGTTAAAGACTAGATGTTTATAGTTTTTCTTGTTAAAAAATTTAGAAAAGAAACTCATTAAAGAATTGTAAAGTGTTTAAGTTTAAGAGGCATTAAAAGGTAGTTTTTAGTTGGTAATACAAGTCTAGATAGAAAGTAAATTCATTACAATAATTTTAACTAAACAAAATAGGATAAGCAATGCAGTAGTTTCTCTGAATTTGTCATACATTTTTTGACTGATTGATGTTAAATATTGTTTTATATATTGCATATATTTATTGTGCTTCTGTATATAGTATTTTATATTAGTTATCACCTTTTTATTTTTGACAAAATGGGGAAATATATGGACCTATTGTGTGTTAAATAGAAATTTACTAAATATCAATAAACAGAGCCAGTCACAGAACTAGCCATAGTGACCAGGCAGTGGTTATCATAACACCTTTAATCATAGCACATGGAATCACATACTTTTAATCTTAATACTAAGAAGGTTGAAACATAAAGTGATATGGCCTGGTAAAAAATATAAGGCAGGATAAGACAGGAATTCAATCTTTGTGGTTTATTTCACTTCCCCTATTCTGTCTGAAAATTCATGGAGACAGAATCTATCCAATTCTGCCTAAGGATTCAGTAGTGGTGAGAAGTCACTGTGGCTTGTTGTTCTGTCTCTCTGATCTTTCAGCTTTCCCCCAATATCTGGCTCTGGGTTTTTAATCATAAAATCAATAAGGATTCATGTAACAGGTATATATCCAAGAGTAGTACCATGGGGTTATGAGGTAGATTAACTCCCAATTTTCTTATTAGTCACAATACTGATTTCCAAAGTGGCTGCACAAGTTTACACTCCCATCAAAAGTGTAGGAGTATTCCCTCGCTCCACATTCTCTCCAATGTAAGCTGTTATCAGTGTTCTTAATCTTAGCCCTTCTGACAGGTATAAGATAGTATCTGAAAGTGCTTTTGATTTGTATTTCCCTGAAGACTAAGAATATTGAGCAATTCCTTAAATTTATTTCAGCCATTTCATTTTCTTCTGTTGAGAATTCTCTGTTTATATCTGTAGCACATTTTTTTATTGTATTGTATAGTATTCTGATGTCTAGTTTCTTTACTTCTTTATATATTTTGGAGATCAGCCCTCTATCAGAAGTAGACTTGGTGAAGATATTTTTCCATTATGTAGGTTGTTGTTTTGTCTTATTTACCATGCCCATTGCTTTACATAAGCTTCTCAATTTCAGGAGGTTTCATTTACCTTTTCAGAGAATATAGGGAGTTGGTAGAGGAAGGCTGGGCAAGTGGAAGGAGGAATAATTGGAGATCTGTAGTTTATATGTAAAATTAATTTTTAAAAATTTCTTTTAAAAAGTAAGCACATTTGGGAGTACGATGCAAACATTCCATTTTCAATACTAGGATATTTAATTTTCCAAATAAACTTTGATCTTCTGAGGTGGAAAAGCCACTATAAAGTATTTCACTCAACTCAGTTGTAAGTGTGAACATTCACAGATAATTGATGGTGACAAGAGTTGCCATTTCCCAAACTGATGTGCCAAATTGGAGTGAATACAAGCAAGTTTAATGACACAGTCACATACCATAAAGTCTGACTGACCCTAACTTACATTTTTGATAGATTATTAAAACAATAGTTAAAGACATTAACTTCAGAGGCAATGTGCAGGGATTAAAAAAACACTCCAGAGGGCATAAGTTTGATAAATAAAGACCCCAGGTAGCAGCGAAGGGTTGCCTCCTTACAAGGAGTTGGCCAGGGAGGCACCTGAGGTCCCTTAAAAATAAAGGATCTTGCCACTGCTGTTGGATACATGCCAGAGGGCTGGGGAGAATAACATATGCATGTCATTGCACTTCTGTTCTCCACCTCTACAATAAATAATAAATGCCTGGTCAAGAATTTTGAACAATGCAGTATCATGTATGCAACTTTCAAAGAATTAATAAATATTACTTTGATTTGCTGTTGAGGCCACAAAGCAATGCTAATATTTCCATTTGGGGACCATAAAATGTTTCCAGGCTATTTTTCTCCTACATAGACTTCTTGAATCTCCTTTTTCCATTTTGCACAAAGTGAGCATCAACCACTTTGATTTCTTCATTCTCACCATTCCCAAAGGCAGCCTGCCAGGGTTTCAAGGCTATAGAAATAAAATAGGATCTCCCATACAGAACATGCTCTGCAGAGACAATACTAGACTCAACTCCACAACTCCTGGAACTATTTTTAAAAAGAAACAGGAAAATTGAACTAATCCATGTATTTGTGTGTTTTTGGAGACTCCAAGCTCTCATTTGTCATACCAGAAATCCAAATTAGCATATGACTCATTAACTTCCTTATTTCTCTAAAGTGGTTCATTGTTTGTGGTGCAAAGTCTTCACAGGACAGGAATATATATTTTTACAACTTTTCAGACCATATAAAACCTGATCCAAGTCCCAGAAAATGCTTCTTGGTTCTTCCGAAGTCATTACCCATTTCAGAAGAGGATGCTGAGACTAAGAGAAGATAGCTAAAAGGCTCTTGAGCCAGTATGAACACAGCAGCAATGCTTTCTAGACAGCCTGGCTGGGTACCTGTCAACTTTTTACTATATTCCTCCTCCTCAGCTGACTTTTGAGATAATCACTGTGAAATATCTGTCAACTACCAGGTTTCCAATAAGAACTGCAACATCAGGACTCATTCCAATTGCCTGGTTCTCATATGGTGTCAAACTATTCTTCACACATCTGCTATACTTATCAGGATGTGCTGATCTCTCTCCTCAATTTCCAGCCCAAAAGGTCATCTTAGAGCACCATTGCTTGTGTAACTATGCTAAAGGGCTGAGTAAATCCATTACATGGATGTCATCAAACAGGGCCTAACCTGTTCTCAGGATAAAGCTTAGTAAATTAATCTCTGTTCTCAGAGTCTCAAATGGATGTAAGAAATTACTGAGAGACAGGGACATAAAACAAGGGATGAGGAAGTTGTGACTGGGTGTAGTTTTAGATCTATCAGGCTTTAAAGAGTAGGACCTGGGTCTGAAATTATTTCCTTGTTCTTCAGAAAATATCTTCATACACAAAACTAGTAATGTATTTTGTAATATGTTCCCTCAAAGAAATGGGAGAAGGAAATAGGCCTAACCCTAACCCTAACCCTAACCCTTATCCAGAAGGATAAGGCCAGGCTAGCCAACATTGTGCCATGCTTTCCCAACAAGAAAGAAACTAAAAACGGAAACTGGAAGAGGAAGGAAAAGAAGCAGAGGAGGGAGAAAGCAAGAACCGAGAAAACACAAGGAGAGAAAAAGAAGGAAAAGAGATGGG
>PVIH01028123.1:0-15712 GCA_004025045.1 Sigmodon hispidus | reverse complement strand
TGGGAGGGGGAAGAGACCTTGAATAAGGATATACAGGGATGGAAAAAAAAATTCAGAGGGAAAGCTGAACACAAAGTAAATATATGTGTAGCAATCTTATTTGCATTTCCACCCTTGATAAGCCATGCTTATGATTCTTATCCTCTGTATAGTTATTGTTAACTCTTCCACATTTTAAATTCTTTTTACTGTTTTTTTTTTGATAAATACAAAATAAAGAAGGAAAAAAAAAACTCATCGGCAAGCTGTGACTAGGGCACACGGCATAGCCTAACCTTAACAGAGATACAGGGCCAGGGGTTATGTATAGGAACTTCCACACACCCCCAACAATGTGTCCGAATCCTCCCAGTCCTGACCCATAGCACCTGGCTCGTCCCTGAAAATGGTACCTGGTGGGCCTGTTCAACCAGACTGACCCCCTGCATCTCGACCCAAGTGTTCGACGCATCCACCCAATCCTGTATCTTGGTCTGAGTATACCCAAGACTTCTCTACCACAAGACTGAAGACCTTGAAAAAGCTTATACTCAGAATAGACCATGCATAAAAAGGGAATCAATCTCTCTAAGTCTGGCAGGCCTGTTAGGCATCGGAGTAGCAGCAGGAATAGGGTCTGGAGCTGCAGCCCTAGTCGAGAGACCGCAACAGTTACTAAAACCTTTACAACCTTGCCCCATAGCTGAACCTTGTATATGATTTTCAGCATTACCCCTTAGTGAAACTTTGTATGTAGATCAAAGTAGACAATGAGACCCCCTTTTTCTATATAAAAGGAGACTGTCCTTTGTGTGGGCGCGCACAGTTAGCTGAAGCTGCTGATCACCCGCAGGCGCCTGTGTGAGTATTAAAAAACCTCTTGTTATTTACAGCCAGTGATTTACAGCCAGTGATCTGTGTTGGTACTTGTGGCCGGGGTCTCCTCTAAGGATCTTTCAGCCTCGCAGGTGAGTGCACATATTTGTACACACACATACAAACATAATGAGTTCAGTGTGGCTTGGTTAGTAGAGTTCTTTCCCAGGATGTCTCTAATATCAGTTCTTGGGATGCAGAAACAGGAGGGTCATAAGTTTAAGATCATCTTCAGCTAGATAAGAAGTTCAAGGCCAGCCTTTGAAATTCAGACCCCTATCCAGAGCAGAGTCAGAGGTGAGCAGATTCCAGCTCCTGGGCTACCCATCCAGAAAGCTCCTATCTGGGATCGGGGTCACACCCAAGGGTCTGATCTCAGACTCTCCCTAGCACACAGGCCCTAGGTGTTAGCTGTGAGGGGCTTCCTCCAGCAACCCCTAAAAGAAGGAACCTCGCATGGCTAGGCCCCCCGCTCCAGGGCAAACTGTGTCATCAGAGAAGGACTAAGGCTTTTGAAACTCAGACCCATGTCCAGAGCGGAGTCAGAGATCGAGAGTAGACCCCTGCTCAGAGCAGACAGGAGACACACAAGCCCTCTAGCCACAACTAACTAGGAGCTGACTAATCATGAACCACTGAAGCTATGGGCAGACACTAGTGCAAAAATACATATAACAATATAAAGAACAACAAGGCAACACCAGAAGAAACTACAGTTCTACAACTACAAGACCTGAACAGAGCAATGAAGAAGAAGCAAAAAGAAACAACAGCAAAGATACCTTTATGAAGATTATTAAAGCCTTAAAAGAGGATATAAAAAATTCCCTTAAAGAAATAGAAGAAAATAGAAACAAAAAAATGGAAGAGATAAACAAATCCTTGAAATAAAACCAAGAAAAGGAAAACCAAAAACTGAAAAAAACATTACAGGAACTAAAAACTGAAACAGAAGCAATAAAAAAGGCACAAAATGAGGCAAAGGTAAAAATAGAAAATCCGAAGAAAAGAGCTGGAACTACAAGTATAAGCAACAGAATTCAAGATATGGAAGAAAGAATCTCTGAAGTGGGAGACTCAATAGCAGAAATAGATACATAAAAGAAAACACAAAAACCAAAAAGCCATAACACAAAATGTTCAGGAAATTTGGGACACCATGAAAAGACCTAACCTGAGAATACCAGGAATAGAAGAAGAATACCAGCTCAAAGGCACAGACAATGTATTCAATAAAATCATTGAAGAAAACTTTCCCAACTTAAAGAAGGAAATGCCTATAAAGACACAAGAAGCTTACAGAACACCAAATAGATTTGACCCCTAAAAAAGTCTGCTCACCACATTATAATCAAGCCACAAAACATACAAAACAAAGAAAAAATTTTAAGAGCTGCAAAAGAAAAGGGCCAATTTACCTATAAAGGCAGACCCATCAGAATAACACCTGACTATTCAATGGAAACAATGAAAACAAGAAGGTCTTGGTCAGAAGTTATATGAAACGAAAGGAGATTAGGGGATACAATTGGAAAAATTTGGAAACTATCTCTATTTGCAGATGATATGATTGTATATATAAATGATCCACAAAATTCTACCAGGGAACTTCTATAGCTAATAAACACCTTCAGCAATGTAGCAGGATATAAGATTAACAAAGAAATCAGTAGCTCTCTTACACACTAAAGATAAAAGGGCTGAAAAAGAAATAAGGGAAACATCATCCTTTATAATAGCTGAAAATAGCATTAAATACCTTGGAGTAACTAATAACCAAAGAAGTAACAGATCTATTTGACAAAAACTTTAAATCACTGGAGAAAGAAATTGAAGAAGATACCAGAAAATGGGAATCTCTCCCATGTTCCTGGATAGGTAGGATCAACATAGTAAAAATGTCAATTCTACCTAAAGTAATCTACAGATTTAATGCATTTCCCACGAAAATCCCAATACAATTTTTTATAGACATTGAAAGAACAATACTTAATTTCATTTGGAATAAGAGGAAACCCAAGATTGCCAAAACAATCCTGCTCAATTAAAGAACTTCAGGAGGCTCAGGCCATCAAAACCGAAGAAACAAAATCTTAAAAGCTTTGGTTTATTGCAGGGCACTGGGGGTGAGTGGGCAAGGCAAATGAAGGCGACTGGTGCCAGCAGCCACTAGTTGGTAAAATGGTCTGTGACATTATCCTGTGTAGAGCTTGAAGGTGCACAAGTGCATAGAGCATTTTACACAGTAGAGCTGCTACACCAGTTAAAACGAGGCTTTCCAGGCTGCACCTACTGTGTAACGTTTGCTTAGTTGACACATCTTTGGTCAATTTATGTACAAGTATGTGCACACATTCTGTAAGCATACAATTTAGACCTAAGGAGCTTTGTGATGAAATGAAACATCAGAAACAAGGAAAATGATAGCACACAGTGGCTCAGTTGGGCACTGGTGCTCCTAGTGGTGTGTCCGCTGGTTCTTTTGCTCCCTTGTGTTCTTTGGATGTGTCATGGCATTTCTAGGCTTGAAAGTAAAATGATGCTAACTGGTGTTGGATAGAGGAGCCTTATTTCTTATTACGGCAGCTTGTTATTTTTGTAACATGGTGATTTGGTTGAATACAATGAAGTACAGTAGTAACTGATTTCTCCTTCCTGGATGAGTGAGTAGATGATTAAACACTGATGTCAGCATCCTTGAGTATATTCAAATGAGCAACATTTGGCTTCCGCTTCTGTTTAAAATGATGCTGTATTTTGATTGTGGTCTGAAGCTTTGAAGCACTACTTGGCATCTCCTTCCTTGGAGGTCTCACCATTCAAACATAACAGTTTTGATAAAGTGTTGGTAAGGTGAGGTCTTGCTTGTCACCACTAGGTCATCTTCATAAGAATCCAGTGGTTATAGGGTTTTGTGTTAGGGGTATTTTTTTTTCATTTTTTAATGACAGTTTTTAGCTGTTCGTGGAGAATATGAATTCTTAGAACTGTGCCACTAGTGAAAGGAAATCCTGTGAGAGGGTGTTTCTTTACAGAGCTGTGTCATACCATCCTTTGGGCTCTCTGCTGGAAAAGTAGAATCAAGTCTCAAATAATGCCTTTTAAATTGTATCCTCTAGTATTATAGATGGAG
Source organism: Sigmodon hispidus (assembly GCA_004025045.1). NCBI lineage: Eukaryota > Metazoa > Chordata > Mammalia > Rodentia > Cricetidae > Sigmodon > Sigmodon hispidus. Next base: position 11,724 of record PVIH01028123.1, on the reverse strand, counting down.
GACAGTAATGTATCATACCTCTGTGAATGTAAAATAGCTTGTACCTGCTTTATGATACATAGTAGTAACTGTGCTTTATTAGAGCTGTTTTTAATGATGTTGCTCAGAATGCTTTCTTTTCCAGATGATGATTGAGAAGCTAATTAAAAAAAAATGGTGCCAGGTACCACAAAAGTAGCAGAACTGTGCTGTGTTCTAGGATTTTGTTTTCTTTCTTTTTCTTTTTTTTTTAATGGAGTGTCCTGGATGTCTCTACAATTTTGTTCAAATGACTGTAGAACCTGGAAAAGCTGTTGCCGCTATTAATGGATAACATACTGCTATTATTGGTCTTTTTATATAAATATAAATATAGATGTATATAATTTGAATTTTGGGAAATTTTGGCTGTGCCGTCAACTTTGGAAAAAAGTATCCCAGTTTACTGTGTTGAGTTAGCATTGTACAGAAATTAACAGCCATATTGGTCTAGAAGTGTTGAACTTAATATTTTTCCATTTGTACAGGAGTAACGCACTGTATTAAATATGTAAGGTCTTATCTACATGGGTTTGATTACAAAAACTAATAAAGTATTCTCTAAATAATGAAAAAAATAAAAAATTAAAAAATTAAAAAAAAGAACTTCAGGAGGCATCACCATCCCCGACTTCAAGTTATACTATAGAGCTACAGTAATAAAAACAGCCTGGTACTGGCATAAAAACAGACTTGTGGATCAATGGAATCGAATCACAGACCCTGACCTTAACCCCCACACATATGAACACCTGAGTTTTGACAAAGATGCCAAAAATATTCAATGGAAAAAAGATAGTATCTTCAACAAATGCTGTTGGCATAACTGGATGGTAGTATGTAGAAGAATGCAAATAGATCCATATCTATCATCCTGCAAAAAACTCAAATCCAAGTGAATCAAAGACCTCAACATAAACCCAGCTACACTGAACTTGATAGAAAATACCCTCCAACAAATTGTCACAGGTGACCACCTCCTAAATATAACATCAGTAGCATAGACACTAAGAACAGGCGACCACTTCCTAAATATAACACCAGTGGCACAGACACTAAAATCAACAATCAATAAGTGGGACCTCCTGAAACTGAGAAGCTTCTGTAAAGCCAAGGACACATTCAATAAGACAAACAACAGCTTACAGAATGAGAAAAGATTTTCACCAACCATACAAGTGACAGAGGACTGATCTCTAATATAGAGAATTCAAGAAGCTAGAAACCAAGATCTTGAATAACCCAATTAAAAAATGGGGTTCAGAGCTAAAAAAAGGAATTCTCAGCAGAAGAATTACAAATGGCTGAAAAGCACTTGAAAAAGTGGTCAACGGGGCTGAAGAGATGGCTCAGCGGTTAAGAGCACCGTCTGCTCTTCCAGAGGACCTGGGTTTGATTCCCAGCACCCACATGGCAGCTAACAACTGTCTGTAGTTCCAGTTCCAGGCAAACACCAAGGCAAATAAATAAATAATAAATAAATAAAGTTTAAAAAAAAAAAAAGAAAAAGTGATCAACATCTTTAGCCATCAGAGAAATGCAAATCAAAACAACTTTGAGATACCACCTGACACCTGTCAGACTGGCTAAGATAAAAGACACAGATGATAGCCTATGCAAGGGGAACACTCCTCCATTGTTGGTGGTAGTGTAAGCTTGTTCAACTACTCTGGAATGCAGTATGAAAGTTTCTCAGAAAACTGGGAATCAATCTCCCCAAGGATCCACCAATACCACTACTGGGCAAATACCCTAAAGATAAACATTCATACTCCAAAGGCATTAATTAGCTCAACTATGTTCATAGCAGCATTATTTTTAATAGCAAGAACCTGGAAACAACCTTCATGCCTCTCAAGTGAAGAATGGATTAACAAACTGTGGTACATCTACACAATGAAGTACTACTCAGCAGTAAGAGAAAATGATATCCTAAAATTTACAGGCAAATGGAAGGATTTGGAGAATATCCTCCTGAGTGAGGCATCACAAATCCAAAAAGATAAGCATGGAATGTACTCACTCATTAGTGGACTTTAAACAAAAAAAGCTTAGCATGTCCAAGCTGCAAACCACAATCACTGAACAGCTAGGGATCTGAAACACCTTGGAGCCCATTCCCTCCAGAGGAACACCTGACTCAGTCTTAATGCTGGGGTGAGGAAAGCGGATCTGCCTGGAGTGGATGCTGAACTAAACCATCTTGGGACCTTGGAAAACTCCTGCACTTGCTGGGGAGGAGATAAAGTGATGGGGAGAAGAGAGAGTGAAGGGAAGGGCAGAAGGGGGAAGGGAGTTTAAACAAGGGGATACGTGGATAAAAAATATGATTTCATTCATAATAAAAAAAGAAAGAGGAGGCAGAATAAAGTCCCATATAACGTCCAGCCTTGGCCATTGTGCCTAGTCTGTATTGTGAATGGAAGACATGGGTTTGAGGAAAAATAAATAAACAATTCTCTTTTTTTTCACTAAAAAAAAAGTTCAAGGCCAGCCTGTGCCACATAAGACTCAGTCTCAAGACACCCCAAACAAAGGAATAAAAAGAACCACTTCTGACAAAGACTGCAGCTTCTGCCAGCTTTGTCTATTCTAGTACTTGGGAAAGTTTCTGCATTTAATTAAAATCTAGAAATCTGGTTATGAACAATCAGATTATCAGTCCTTTATTTAATTTTTTAAGTAAAAATTTTATAAAATGATGTGATAAAAAGTGTAGGTATTCCAGCTTCCAGACAAACTAATAAGTTCCTTTTGAGAAAGCCATGATGTTCAGAGATGTATAAAAAGAATGCAGCTGTGCACCAGATGAACACAGAGCAAAGCAAACAGATCAAAACATTCTGTTGATACTTTCAAGGAAGAACTAAAGGAGGGAACTGGGTCTCACAGTGTCATATCATTTTTGTAGCTAGCAATCCATGCACATATCATTTGTCTTCTGGAGTCATGTGACCAAAGGAAGCATTCCATCATCACACTCTGGACTCTAATGCGAAGTTCCTGTGAGGCCATTCCTACCCACTCTGGCGAGTTGACAGTACATCATCTTTTCTCAACTCCTTAAAATTGGGATGTGGGTGGATTTCTCAGGACTCCATGAGACAGTGGGAAAGGGGAGAAGTGGGGACCTTCGTCTGTGTACAGTTGAGTGAAAGACATGACCTGGCATTCCATCTCCTACCTCTGCCTTGCCTTGGGCTTCCAAGCCTGCTCTATAGAGCTGTGAAACTATCCAGCTCATGTGCTAAACTTCGAGTAGATGTCTTTGAGACCTTACTTCAAACACATTAAAAAATTTGTAGAAGGCAAACTAACCAGAAACTACTTTTCTTAACCAAAATAATAAATAAAAAGATAGACAGATAGATAGATAGATAGATGATAGACAGATAGGTAGGTAGGTAGGTAGGTAGACAGACAGACAGACAGACAGACAGATAGATAGATAGATAGATAGATAGATAGATAGACAGACAGATAGATAGACAGATAGATAGACAGATAGATAGCCTGGCAGTATCAAATGTATATAAGAGCTGTGAAGGCGATCCAGAAGTTTTCATATTTATGGTAAGCTTTCTAACCTGTCTTCTGATTCCCAGGAGATATTAGCTTATTCTCTTCCACTAGCAAAAACACTGTAGTGTGAAAGAAAAAAAAAACAATCCATAAAACCAGAAAAAATACCCAGTCAAGCCAACACCCTGGAACCTGCTGCTGTTCCAGCATGTTTGCTTCAGTGCCTTTGAGAGCTTGAGTTCAGTAAGCCCTGTTTTCTCACCTGCAGCCTACTTACAATTCTTATACCATCTAAGCTGCAAGTGCTCATCCAATGCAAGGAGTAGCCAATATTTTATTAGGGTATAGGTAGCTTAATTTATAAAAAATTATGTAGAATCTCAAGGAAAATATACACTATCATAATTAATGAAGTATGGGCCCTCTCTGCCATGTTGAGTATTCTCCTTATCACACAGAAAGAACTATGTTTCTGTGGTATCACAGACTAGAAATAACTAAAGATGAGTTGTTATAATTAACACAACAAGGAGCTTGAAGATAATGACTACAATCACTAATCCCTTAAGGAAGCAAGAATTACTCTAGGAACTAAAACAGGGTTTCCTCCTCACTGTTGTTAGCCAGCAGAGACACAGACAGAGATGCTGTTCCACAGCTGTGATGCTCTGGCAACCAAAAGAATAATTTGTCTCTGCCATGATCAGACTGGAAACAACAGTTGTTCACTGAAAAACAGGAAAATTGGCAATGGAGATAAGTAAAGGTCATCTATATGATTCAAAATAGTGAATAGTTCTGGATAGTAGGGTGTCATTTGTTAATCTAGATGTTCAGGGACAAATTCCACTTCCCTTATGCATTATATGGAGACTCAAACTATGTCTATAAAAAGTATAATTAACTGTTAAAGGGAAGGACAAGATGTAGAGAGATGCTCAGTAGTTAAGAGGCTTGCTGCTCTTCCAGAGAACCTGAATTCAGTTCTTGGCACTTACATAGTGCAGGTCACAAGTACCTATAATTCTAGCTCTAGGGAATCCCATGCCCTCTTCCCACCTCTGTAGGCACCAAGATGCATGTGTTGTAAACAGGTATACATAAATAAAAATAAATATGTTTAAGGAAAGGGCATTTTCCAATGTACTCAGCTACAGTTAGTGGCAGGCCAGGGTATCTTTTCAATAGCAACAGTACATTTTTAACCAAGTGAAGTTACTGTTCCTACAGAAAAAAAACTTTTGACAAGTGCACAAGACAGAGCTGGTTAAACAAACTCTCAAGACAAGGATCCTGCAGATGGCTATAAACATGTGCTCTGAGATACATTTGACCTTGAACTCCTTGATCTTTATCAGGTAGTCTTAACATTTTCTGTCTCTTGCCATTCAAGCAGGTTTTTCTGTTTGCTATATAAATTAAATCAAGAAAAAAAGTTTACTATTTTCTAAGAAAGCAAATTAATGTTATTTTATGACTTTCTTATGCTTACGAAGAAAAACAGCTATAAGAGTTAAAATTAAGCTATTCTATGCAGGGGTATTTGGTTTGCTCTTTAATGAGATACTTCTGGTATTTTCCAGGCATTCTATAATGACAGCTTATCTTCAAGAAATAGATTTTTCTAGCACTGTCCCTCTGGGAATTTGCTAATAGTAGTACTAACTGTACAAACCGATGCAGTTCTGATATATGTCCACACATACCTATACCATGCACTCAGCATGGCCATCTGCCCTCACTCACCCTGTCTTGATTTTATTTACTTTTACTGTAAGAAATAAAACACCTCTAATTCTTCTTCTGCTTGCAAAGGATGTTCACATCCACTATATTGCACAGAAATCTGTAGACTCTGAACAAGAAACTCATTAAGAACCAGATCTTAGACTTGGCCTTGGTAAAGTTAGCAAAGAAGAGGGTAGGGAGGGAGACACATAAGTGGCACTTACTTTTCAAAGAAGTATCTGACGACCATCAAGAGAAGGGCATATGGAATTGTCATGTACAAATGAGAAGCTTTAACAAAGACGAGCCCATCATGATCTTCAAGATCTGACCACTTTATTGTCGGAGGAAGCCAGAATTTCTCCAACCAGAACCATTCTTTAAATGTCTGAAACATTCTAGAAAAAATGAAGAAAAGCATGTGTTAGACTTGTCAAATCAGCACGTAGAACTGTGATAACATTGAGCACCATCCTTGGAAACACCTAAGGCAGGACCCTGCAAATGACAAAGGGAATAATGGCCCCCAAGGTTTTCCACTGCATCTAACAAGAAACACTCATCCAGAGCTCCAGATGCGCTTACACTGAAGCCTAACACACTCTTCTTCATATTTCAGGAAGCTACATGTGGATATTACAGGTATTTATTTTCCTCTTATATTTCTCATGATATAAAAATTATTCAATAGGTTCTACAACTTCCAAGTATACAACTTCCAAGTATCAAAAGTCAATTCCCTGAAAGCTTCAATGTGATTATAAAACTTCACTAGCACTCTAAAGCATTTCCTAGGAGACAAGGGCCAGGAGTTCAAATGTGGTCAGATCAGCAATCTTTCTACTTTTATTTTTATTTTGGTGGTAGAGAGGATTGAACTGAGAACCTCATTCATGTCAGGCAAGGATTCTACAGTGATATTCATCATCAGCCCCCTTTTTACTTTGAAGTAAGTTCTTACCAAGTTGCCTAGACTAGCCTTGTACTCATTTTATAGCCCAGGGAAGCCTTGAACCTGTGATCCTCTTGCTTCAGCTTCCTAATAGCTAGGATTACAAATCCTTGCCATTGAGCATGGCTCATGTTAATAATTACATTTATAGAGACTCTATTGTCTGTGAAGCACGATGCTAGGTGGTGGGTACATAGCACATAGTACATTAGACAAGGCTGGCATCTTGAGAACCAAATAGCTTTGTATATAAGACAAGCTTGACTAAAACACGAAACTTTGATATATATTTTTAGGTACTATAAAAATTTTCTAGTTCCAATGTATTAGCTTTGTTTTATTTTTTTTTAAAGATTTATTTATTATGTATACAGTGTTCCACCTGCACACCAAAAAAGGGTGCCAGATCTCATTCTAGATGGTTGTGAGCTACCATATGGTTACTGGGAATTGAACTCAGGTCCTCTGGAAGAGAAGCCAGTGCTCTTAACCTCTGAGCTATCTCTCTAGCCCCTTATCTTATTTTTTATATTATTATTCCATAGAAGCCTGTTTTTCTTCTAAAGAAAACAAAAAGGGAGTGGATCCAGATGGAAGGGGAGGTGGGGAGGAACTGGAAGGAGTATAGGGAGGGTGACCATAATCAGCATATATTATGTGAATTTATTTTCAATAAAAGGGAAAGAAAAAGAAAGGAAGGGAGGGAGGGAGAGAGAGAGCTAACTAGAAAAGGGAGAAACCCCCACAAAGTGCAGGAGGCAAGGGTGGACACTGGAACGATGATAGGGCAGCAAGCTGAGTGACCTGGAGAAGGCAGAAGAGCTGATCTACAGTGAGCAGTGTTGAAAAGTGACTTGGATTCTGTTACTTTTCTTTTATTGTTCCAACAACCAACCTGGAAACATTTATGACCACAGAGTTTAAGCATTGCTCTCCATCAGCAAGCAGGCAGGTTTTTTAGCACTGAACACTTGTTGGGTGACTTCTCACTCAGGTCTGAAATTACTATGAGCTCAGCCCCATATCTGATGTTCCTCTCCCAACCTCAGGCTTCAGTTTGTTTTACTTGTGTTTTTGACAACTGGCTACACATCTACAGGACCAAAAACCTTCTTTAAGTAAACTTAATTTGTGAGAGTGACCCGTCACACTCAGGAAACGTGGATTTACAAAAAAAGAAGAGATGTATAGGGCAAAGCATGTAGGAAGAGCACTAAGCATCTCTCCAGGTACCTCCATAGGAGGTACCTGAAGCTCTTGGAAACCTGCACTCTCTTAAGAAACTTCATTGTGTAAGCATGATGAAGCTATGTGGCCACTGGTGAAGAGTTCAACCCTCAGACCCTTGACCCTCCCCAGAAGTTGAAGGGAGTGACTGATGACATGAACTTTTGACTCCTGCCTTGGTCTTTCCTGGGCCTCCCTAGTGTATCAACTACCAGTCAACTCATTGGCATACAAGAGCACATTGTCATTTCAGAGATTTCAACAACTTCCTGTTTGCCAGGAAATGTGCACTTCATGACATCACCAGCATATTTTAACCTCATCATTGAGGCTATGGCCATTTTGAAACTGAGACTGTTTTGATGTTCTCTGTAAATATTTAACCAGGAACATGCGTCACACTGTCCTTAAATTTCACACCCTTGTGCCTAGTGTGGAGAAAAGCACCCTTCCAGGGAGACACCAACCCAGTCAGAAACTTACCAGCACACTGTGTCCTTAGAAAAAAGTAATCTTTTTTATGGATTACCATTCCACTATACTTTCCAACTTGAGCTGCCAAATTATGAAAATATGGATGAATATTTTGACCAATACTTCTATCTTTTCTGTTTGGCTTGGGGTTGCAAAGAAGAAAGGGATTAAGGAGTGATGTTAGACTTGGAGGAGATTATAACCTAGTCAGAGTTGAGGTGGGCTAACCCAGGGAAGGGTAGCAGTGACAACTGATAAAACAGCTGGGGTGGGGGAAACAAATGTCAACAACCTATTTGGTAAAGTAACCGAAGAGTCAAGCTTGGTTGCTCTGCCATCTGCTAAAATCTCCTAGAGAGGAAACAAAGAGAGAGGTGCTCGGGCTGAGGATGTAGCTCAGTGATAGAGTACTACTTACCTCTGGCCTGGGTTTGATCCCAGCACACCTCCCCACCACCCAGGACAAATCCACTCACCTTTTCACACCTAGCACAGCTCAGAACAAGAGTAAACATAGACAATCTCAAATTCTTACAGACTTTGGAAATCAACCCAAGATAAAACTTTTTAACAGGCCAGAGCTCATCATCCAAATCAGAGCTAGCTATGGATGTAAAGACAAACATATCTTTTGAGAAGTTTGCCTTGGCAAATTTATGGTATTATTGGCTCTGACAATAATTAGAATACCAGAGCTGGGAGAAAAGAGAAATGCAGTAAGTTAGGGTTTTCTTAATATTATTTAATAATCACTACATAAAATAAGTTGCTCACTCCAAAAACACAACTTAAAGCAATATAGATTTTTCTGTCTTGGGAGAAATAGACCTCTTCAAACAACTTAAAACTTACACAGGAGTAAATCCTTGCCGGGATTTCAGGTCTGCTGAGAACAACAGTAACGCTCATGTGAGGTAACAAAATACAGACAGCCAACAAAAGAAACAACTTAATAGAAGTCAGAAAAAATGCAGAAGACAGACTCTAAAAATGCAGCTCAGACTTAGAAACAAAACTAAGTCAATGCATTCTATGCATGCTTTCCTTGGGTATTGCAATCAAACATCAATGCTTGCAGAGTCAGGGTTCTTAGAGCCTTTGTCCAAAGACAAGAACTCAACATGAAGCACAGATCTTAAAGTAGAAGTTATACAACTCTTAGGATATTGGAATGAATCTTGGTGACTCTGTCTCAGGCCAGGCCTTCTGGGATAGCTTCCAAAGCATAAACAAGAGGACAAGAGGAAAGGTAGATCACAGCAGACCAGAGTTGAAGTCTTCTGTGCATCAATAGATACCACCAAGGACACCCATAAAGAACCTACAGAATAGAGGAAATGTCTGAAAAAAATGTGTCTGATAAGGGTGTCTTAGCTAGGGCTTCTACTGCTGCAACAAAACACCAGGACCTGAGAGCGAGCTGGGGAGGAAGGGTTTACTTGTCTTACACTTCAGCATTGTTGTTCATCACAGAAGGAAGTCAGAGTAGGAACTTAAAGAGGGCAGGATCTCAGAGGCAGGAGCTGATGCAGAGGCCATGTTGGAGGGAGTGCACTTACTGGCTTGTTTCCCCTGGCTTGTTCTTATAGAACCCAGGACCAGAAGCCCAGGGATGGTACCACCCACCAGGCTGGGCCCTCCCCCATGATCACTCTCTGAGAAAATGCCTTACAGCTGATCTGATGTCATGGAGGGAGGCCTTTCCTCAGCTGAGGCTCCTTCCTCTGATGACTCCAGCTTGTGTCAAGTTGATACACACAACCAGCCAGTAGAAAGAAATTTATGTTTTAAATATACAAAGAACACTTACAGCCCACTAATAATAAGACAGCCCCTCTTTAGAATTATCCGAATCAACACTCAGAGACAGGAGCGTGGCCAAGAATCACAAGAAGGGATGCTCAACATTATTGGTCATGAAAGAAACACAAACTCAAACAGCCACTTTACAGGACTGAGTGTTGTAAGAACGCCTAACAAACACTGATAGGCCATAGAGAAATTGGAGTCCCAAAGCACTGCTGCTGAGCACATGAGAAGGGACTGCTACTGGAGAAGACAATCTTCAAATGTCAGAACGTGCACATGATCTGCCAGTCACTCCTTGGATAATCTAGCAAGGAAACTGAAAGGACTCATGTTCCTTGACTCTTGAAGACTTAGTCTAGGCAAAAGGCCAGACACAAAATGGTATGGACTATATGAGCTCATGGATATAAAACATTCAGAATAAATGGCTTCATAGAGACAGAAAGTGGGTTACAGATGCCTTGGGGTAGGGTAGGGGTGGCATTACTGGCTTGAGGGGATGGGAAGTGACTTCTAAGGGAGGGGTTATGGCATTTCTTTAGGAATAATAAAATACTCAAAAACTACACTATTACACAGTAGGATATACTTAAAAGCATTTATGTGCACATTTGAAATGAGTTATATAATATGTGAGATACACATTAAAAAAAGATGCCTCAGGCAGGAAGATTTCAAGGTCAAGGCCAATCTAAACTATATAGCCAGAGCCTGTCACAAAACAACATTAAAACAAAACAAAACAAAACAAAACAAAAACTCTCCTGAAGAAGTATCTCCCTCAGATGACAGTCCCTCAGGTAGAAAACCATCCACTAGATCTCCATATGCAACAGGTAGCTCCAGGCATGGGCCTTAAAACCCAGTTTCTTTCCAGCCAACCTTTCCACCATTCTTGTTTTCTTTCAAGATGTGTGTGTGTGTGTGTGTGTGTGTGTGTGTGTGTGTGTGTGTGTGGAGGGGAGGTGTGATAAGTCTACTTCTGATCCTCCAAGTCACTGAGTCATCTCAGGCTTTTAGCTGGAAAGAAGTCACATTGTTGTGGCCTTTGGCAAGGCTCTTTAAAGATACAATCTACATTGATAGGGTGCATGATGTAAAATCACCAAACTATATATATATATATATATATATATATATATATATATATAAATTCTTTATAAAAAAGAAAAAAAGATACAACCTACATTAGCTGTAAACACAACACAATTCTGGCAACTTTCAGAGTGACAGAGTCAGCCAAGTGCATTGGGCAGGTCACTTTGGAGGTAAGTCAGTACTCTGCCCCCACAGAAAACATTAAAAGTCATTACCATAAATGCCAGCAATGCTGTCAAAATGGAGCCACTGGGGACATCTCTACTCATTAGCATCAAGATGTAATGGGTGTTCTCCATCTGATGTTTTCCTTGGGATGTCTAGGCTTGCAGTAGTCAGTGCTATCTTTTCAAGTGTCTTCTTGCATAGACTGCTGCAGCACAGAAAATGAAGTTGCTATTTCTCAGCCCCATGGCCTGCCTGAGAAACAGGTAAATCCTATGGTCTATGACAAAGATCCCAGAATGACCTGGAAGCATCTTGCACATCTCCTTTAGTAGAACTGCTATCTCCAATTGGCTGTGAGGCTTAAAACTGGTGCCTGCAGTAGAGATTTCCTCCAAACAGGCCATGCAGAAGCAAGAACTCCCTGCATAACTGAGGGGCAGGGGTCAGCTAGCGTTTGTCCAGTTTGTGGTCTTATCATGCTGACAGGGGATCCTAGTGATCTTTCTCTCCCTCTTTCTTCTTCTACTTTGCTTCTGCTTTGCCTGTCTCTAATACAATAGTGGTTACTATGACCACTATGTAAGGGTTGAGTCTCTGCTTTGCCTGTCTCTAATACAATAGTGGTTACTATGACCACTATGTAAGGGTTGAGTCTCTGCTTTGCCTGTCTCTAATACAATAGTGGTTACTATGACCACTATGTAAGGGTTGAGTCTCTGCTTTGCCTG
>PVIH01028122.1:0-15718 GCA_004025045.1 Sigmodon hispidus | reverse complement strand
CCCTCCTCACCTCTGGTCAGGGTTCGAATCCGCCCCTCAGAGACCCCTGCAGTTGGTTTGCTCAGTTCACTCAGTTCGGGGTCGCAGTAGGGATCCTTGCAGATTCCCTCAGCAGCAGGAGCTGTGTGTGTGGCCAGGTGCAGAGTTCAGCTGCTCCTGCTCCAGAGTGCGCTGGGACGCCGCAGAGAGCACCGGTCCCGGTGGCGGAACCGGAAGCAATGTTGGCTGTTCTTGATTCAGTGAGATTCCCATGAGCTTCAGCCAGCCATCACTGTGAGAATTTTCCTTATAATTCCTATACCCTTACTCATATAAACTCTCTTCCCCCATTCACAGCTGGACAAGGAACTCAGTCCAGTACTCATCCATGTATCCCTGGCTCTACTTCTGCTCATTGCTGGTTGTAAGTTCTGTGATGACACTTAAGGTGGTTATTCATTTATTTATGGGGGAAGTCCTGTTTAGGTGACACCTTCACTATTGGATGGAGACCTAGCCAGGGACATCCTGTGAGTTCTTGGAAGTTTCCTGAGCACCTGGTCTTTTTCCAACCCCACATTGGCTTCCTCTATTAATAAAAAAATATGACTTGTTCATAATAAAAAATATTAATGAACGAAAGAGAAAAAAAACTCCATCTCTCTCTTTTTTTTTCTCTCCCTCAATCATCTCCTTATCTCATGATTTGTTCCCACCCCTTCTTGGTTGCAACCCCTTATTGCTCCCAATCTCCTAAGAAGACCTCTATTTTCTCTTCCTAGGGGACTCCATGGATATCTCTCTTAAGTTTTTTCACATCCCAAGATGTTCAGGGGTTGTGGTTTGCAGAAGGATGTTTTTTCTTTTTGTCTAAAGTCCACTAATGAATGAGTACATCTCCTTCTTGTCTTTTTTGGATTGAGATACCTCGTTCAGGAGAATATTCTCCAAATCCATTAATTTGCCTGCAAATTTTAGGATATCATTTTTTCTTACTGCTGAGTAGTACTCCATTGTGTAGATGGACCACAGTTTGTTAATCCATTCTTCAGTAGAGGGGCATCTAGGTTGTTTCCAGGTTCTTCTATTGTGAATAATGCTGCTATGAACATAGTCGAGCTAATGCCTTTGGAGTGTGACTGTGTGTCTTTAGGGTATACATCCAGAAGTGGTATTGCTGGATCCTTGGGTAGATTGATTCCCAGTTTTCTGAGAAACTGCCATACTGCATTCCAAAGTGGCTGAACAAGCTTACACTCCCACCAACAATGGAGGAGTGTTCAGCTTATGTGCATCAGATCATGCACTACTCAGTTTCACCATGGACTCCAAAACTCCCCTGAATTGTGCCAGTAAACATGGCTCTTTCAGTAAATCCAACATGAAACTCAGCTCTCAGGGAACTAACAGGGCAGAGGCAGCTGCCAAATCAGAGGTCCTAGGCAAACAGCTAAACCATTTAAAGGCTTATATAATAAAAAAGAATTGGAAATATGCAGTAAAGCCACACTCATACAAAAGTGCCCCCTGAACAGGTAGAAATGTGTTTGAAAAGGATACACACAGATTAAAAAAATATGACTTTATTCACAATAAAAAATAAAATTAAAAAAAGAAAAGAAAAAAAAGAAAAGGAAGCTAAACATGATAACTACATTAACTATATTGGAATTTTTTTTTTTTTTGAGAAGAGTTTCAGGGAGCCAACTGTGTAGCCAAGTATAACAATGAATGTCTCATATTTCTGCCTCTATCTCCTAAGTGCTTATAAAAAAAGGTGTATGTGGAACTGGGGATAATATGCCGAGCTTCCTGCAATGCAAGAAAGCATTCTAGCATTGAAGCTCCATTCCCACAGATATGTTGAAAACTGTGGAAGCCCATAGACACTCCAAAACTAGAGTATGTTTGTATGAAGACTCACAGATTTGAACTTTAACATCTGTGTGGTCAACAGTTGTGTTAAATAAGTAAAAGGCATACTGTGGGGCTTATGGCAGATATGGATGGGATACAGTCCACAGGAATCTGGAATTTAGGAGCATGACTATAGCATCTGAATTAGGAGAAAATGTTCTCCTGAGTTGTGTCATGGGGTAGCCGTAAGGATGCACCATTGGATCACAGAACTGTAATGTCCATGGCTACATGGTTGAATATTATAAACAGGAATCTATGGGGATTATGATATTATTAAGCTGCATTTTCCCTTAGTGTGGAAGCAACTGTATTAGTATAAAAATGGGATGCTTGTGATCAACTGCCATGGATGGGATCAGCAAGGATCAGTAAACCACACACAAGGTGGGCCTAGTCTTCATGTTACTCACTAGAACCATGCTAATGTACCTTCTTGGTCTCACCCTTAATGCTATATTGTAGGTCTGTGTTGACAGCTGAGGTGAGGGGGTAAATGGCCAAATTGATATTTGTATCTTTACACTTTATAGATGCAAGGTGAACATGGATTGTAAATACATTCCAGATACTAAAAAAAATGAAAAAGAAAAAGAATATTTACATAGATTAAAAGGGAAAAAATGGGGCTGGAGAGATGGCTCAGCACAGACTGTTCTTCCAGAGGACCTGAGCTTGATTCCCAGGATCTACATGGCAGCTAACAACTGTCTGTAATTCCAAGATCTGACACCCTTACACAGTTATGCATGCAGGCAAAACACCAATTCACATAAAATAAAAATAAATATTAACAAAAGAGAGAAAGAATATAGACAGTCATAAATTTATCTATCTTCTGTCTGATCCATTATCTTGTCTGATAACTTATTGTTTCATGCGTAGATCTTAGTTTTTCAGGAAGGCTAATTCTGGGAGATGAGCTGAGATATGGAAGAAATGTCCATATAATATTGCTTGTGGTCCCAAGAATGACATGAGTTACAGGACAAAGTAATATATCAATATTTGACTTAGAAAGTTATCCAGCATCACATTCCTTTGCTTAAAGCCATGCAAATGGTTTGTTATTTGCAGCTGTGAGGTATTACTAATGCCAACACAACTTCCATGCTACCTGAGATACTTTGTGATACGGAGATAGGACAATATTTTTGGCAGTTTATTTCTCTTGTGACTTAAAAAAACTCAATTGTATAATATAAATAAATATTATAACAGTAAAAAGAAATAGGTTTAAACATGCTACATTTGAGATACTTTAGTTATTTTTTATTTATTAGAATTCTGTTTTTCTTTTTTTCTACTTACTAGTTTGCACATAATACATAGTTTAGCAGACACTTTTTAGTTTGCAAAACAGATTTTTTTTCATGTATACTCCTGATCTCCTTCCCTTCTCTTTCCCCAATCTCTTCCAGTTCTTTTTCAGGCTCCCCTGGCCCTATCCCCTCATCTATTCCCCAAAGAGGGCAAGAAGTCCCAAGTTGGGTCAGTTCAGTCTGGTGTATTCATTTGAGGTAGGTCCAATTTCTTCATCCCAATATTAGGGCTGGGTTAGGTGTCCCTCTGTAGGAAATGGGCTGCAAGATGCCAGTTCATCAGAACACAGTATGAGGTTCCACATACTGCCCATGTCATTTAACAGTTATCTACTTTTGGAAGATTTAGTTTCTCTTTCTGAAGATTCCCCAGTGACTGTTTGGACTCAGTGAGCTCCCACAGGCTGCAGCCAGCCATCTCTGTAGGACTCCTTTACATCATCTGGATCCCTTTGCTCATATTGACTCTCCTCTCTCTCACTTTAGCTCTATGCATTGTTGGATGAAGGTTCTATGACACGTAGGGTGGTCATTCATTTGATTATAGGGGAAGTCCTGTTTAGGCACCATACACACTATTGGTTGAAGTCCTAGCCAGGGAATCCTGTGGGATCTTGAAGATTTCCTTAGCACCTGGCCTCTTTCCATCCCCACAGTGGCTTTCTCTATCAAGATATCCATTTTTCTTCCTCTTTGTTGCTACTCTCACCAACCATCTTCCTCTCTCATGATTTGTTCCCAACTCTCCTTGGTTGTTACCCATTATGATCCCAATTTTCTCAGAAAAACTTCTCTATTTTCTCTCCCCAGGGAGATCCCTATATGTCTATATTAAGTTCCTTCTGATCCCAAGCTGTGCAAGGGTTTTGGTTTGCAGCCTGGGTATTCTTTGCTTTTTGTCTATAATCCACTTATGAGTGAATACATTCCATGCCTATCTATCTGGGCCTGTGCTATCTTTCTCAGGAGGATACTCTCCAGATCCATCCATTTGCCTGTAAGTTTTAGGATGTGATTTTTTTTTTGTTTTTACTGCTGAGCAGTATTCCATTATTGTTTCCAGATTCTTGCTATTATAAATAATATAACTGTAAACATAGTGGTATTGCTGGATCATTAGGGAGATTGATTATCAGTTTTCTAAGGAACCACCAGCAGATTTCCAAAGGCTTTTTCATCATCTAAGGAGGTGATCATGTGGTTTATTTTTTTTCAGGTTGTTTAAATGATATATGATATTCACAGTTCTTGATATATTGAAGCATTCCTGCATCTCTGAGATAAAGTCTACTTGATTGTGATAGATAATTTTTGATATGTTGTTGAATTCAGTTTGCCAGTATTTTATTGGGTATTTTTGCATCGGTGTTTATAAGAGAGATTGATCTATAATTCTCTTTCTTTGTTGCTTCTTTGAGTGGCTTGGGTATCAGGGTGATTGTAGCCTCATACAAAGAGTTTGGCAATGTTCATGCAGCTTCTACTGTATGGAACAGTTTGAGGAGTATTGGTTTTAGTTCTTTGAATTTCTGGTAGACATTCTACACTGAAGCAATCTGGTTTGATTTGTTTTCCCTTGGGAGACTTTTAATAAGTGTTTCAATTTTCTTGGTGCTATAGGTCTATTTAAATCATTTATCTGGTCTTGATTTAATTTTGATAAGTGGTACCTGTCTAGAAAGCTATCCATTTCTTCTATGTTTGCCATTTTAGTGTAGTATATATTTTCAAAGTAGTATATATTTTCAAAGTATGACCTAATGACTCTCTAGATTTCTTGAGTGTCTGTTATTATGCCCCTCTTTTCATTTATAATTCTATAAATTTGAATTCTCTCTCTCTCTGCCACTTGGTTAGTTTGGACATGGGTTTTTATATCTTGTTTACTTTCTCAAAGAACCAGCTATTTGATTCATTGATTCTTTATATTGTTCCTGTTGTTTCAAATGTATTGATTTCAGGCCTAACATTATTTCCTGTCATTTGCTCCTTCTAGCTGAGTTGGCTTCTACTTGTTCTAAAGCCTTCAGCTGTGCTGTTAGGTCTCTCTTGGTTTTTCATATAGGCATCTCGTGCTATGAGGTTTCTTCTTAGCACTGCTTTTTTTGTGTCCCATTAGGTTTGGTATATTGTGGATTTATTTTCATTGAATTCTAGGTAGTTTTTTCTTTTTTAACTTCTTCCTTGACCCACAGGTGGTTCAACTGGGAAATGTGTAGTTTCCATGAATTTGCAGGCTTTCTGTAATTTTTGTTGCTGTTGAACTGTAACTTTACACCATGGTGATCTGATATGATACAGAGTTAGTTTCATTTTTTGTGTATATTGATGTTTGCTTCATGACTGAATATTTGGTGAATTATAGATGAAGTTGCATGGGGTGCTGAGAAATAAGCATATTCCTTTGTATTTGGGTGGAATGTTCTGTATATAGCTAATAAGTCCATTTGCATCAAAACAACTGTTAGATCCCCTATTTCTCTATTGAGTTTCTGTCTGGTAGACCTACCTATCCATTGGTGAAAAGGGTCTTGAAGTCTTCCATTATTAATATATAACATCTGATATGAGGCAAGCTTTAGTAGTATTTCTTTTATATATGTAGGTCCCCGTGTGTTGTGAGCATAAAATGTTCAGAATTGAGACTTCATCTTGGTGGATTTTTCCTGAGATAAATAAGTAATGTTTGTTCTGGTCTTTTTTGGTTGATTTTAGCTTGAAGTCTATTTTTTTTAGGTATTGGAATGGATACACTAGCTTGTTTTTTAGAAACATTGAAGAGTCTTTTCCCACCCTTTACTCTGAGGCTCTGTCTGTCTTTGAAGTTGAGGTGTGTTTCTAGTATGCATGTTAGTATGCAACAGATGGATGGATTCTGTTTCTGTATCCATCATGTTAGAATTTTTTTATTTATAGGTCAATAGAGTCCATTGATATTAAGTGATATTAAAGACCAATGATTGTTATTTCCTGTTGTTATTTTTGATATATATGTGTGTATGTTTTTTTTTGTTTTTTTCTACTGTGGAATTATTGATTGCTTGTAGTTTCATGACTGTATCTGGTTTCTTTAGGTTGGAGCTTACCCTCTAGTGATTGCAGACATGTTTTTAACCAAAGATCAAAAAATTAATAATTTTTATTTTCATGCATGAATTAATTGCTTGCTTGGAATTAGTTTTCTCAAGTGTGTGTGTTCTTTTTCTTTGTCTGTATATGTGTGTATGTGTGTGTGCGAGTCTTTGTAAATGAACTAAAACAAATGAAGATAGAAAGATAAGAAGGCTATTTTTTAATATGAAAAAGGTATCAAACAGATGAAGAAAAAGTCTGTTGGCAACATAATAATGAGAAATGCAGAAAATTGAAAATCTTAAGGAACAAACTAGAGCTACAGAGGCATGTATAATCAACAAAATGCAAGAGATAGAAGAGAGATTCTCTGTAGTGAAAGATTCAGTAATGAAAAAAAAAGTCAGTCAAAGAAAAACACTAAAACCAAAAAAGTCATAACATAAAATGTCAAGGAAATAAGGGACAGTATGAAAAGACCAAGCCTAAGAATGATAGGAATTGAAGAATCAGAGGAATACCAGCTCAAAATCACAGAAAATATTTTAACAAAATCAAGTTAAAGAAGAAAAAGCCTATAAAAATACAAGAAGCTTGCAGAACACCAAATTTTAGACTAGACCCCTCAAAAAAGTCTCATATCAAACCCCACACATTAAAAGTGGCAGACTTCAATACCCAATTCTCAACAACGGATAGGTCTAACAGACAGACACTCAACAAAGAAATAAGGGATCTAATAGACATTATGACTGAAATGAAATTAATAGATATATTAGCAGAAACATCCTTTGTGGGCAATGTGTAGGAAGTGTGTCATTTTTTAGCACGTTGTGCTAAAGGCATATCTTCACTAGACCCTCAGTGATCTATGTGGAAAAAAAAGGAGAAAAGTTGTCGTTCTCAGAGGTGCTGGATGATTTCAAATTATTGTACTCCTTATTTGATGAAAGTGAGGTACTTAGGAACTCAGGATCTGTGGTAGCATAAAAAAATCCTGTACAGTTTTGAGCCATATGGAGTTCCAGTACTTTTAGGGTAAAGGGTCATGAGGTTTCACACTTAGGGAAAATGCTATCTCTAACTAATATTTGCTGAAAAATGGAAAATTAATTTTCTCCTGTGGAAGGCAGTTGCCACATTCAGGAGCAGTTAACCAACAGGAAAAATTTGTGTGTGTGTGTGTGTGTGTAGATGTGTAGATTTTGTTTTGTATTGCTTTGTTTGGGCATTTTTAAATCAAAAGCCAGAAAAACTTTTAAAACTTTCTGCTAGTTTTGATTTATTGCAAGAGAAAGCTTCTCTAAATATGGCTGACTTAATCAGTTATCTATGGTTATAGCAATATGCCATTAGAAGTAATTTTATTCCAGAATATGTATCGTTCATTTAGAGCAATAATATTAGCAGGCTTTTTCCTAGGTCCACAGACTAATCTTAAATTCTTGGCTACATTAGCAGTGTCAGGTATTCATGAGTCTTCAACCCAATTAAAGTGTATTTGGTTACTCCTACAATATCTATGCCATAGTTGTAACAATATATTGTGGAAACAGCACACAGTAGTAGATTATAAATTCTGAAGTTGTTTTGTATTGATTATTAATTCCTTCATATTGTAGTATGCAGAGTATTTCAAGTATCATTAACACTAGTCAGTAAGGTTGAAGTCTCTAGTTAGGCACCTGTTTGATTTCTCTGTGTTCAATGACATAAGTAAGAAATGTCTTCAACATAAGGGTTTTAACAGCTGGTTGTGGAGAAAAACACATAGTCTTATAATGGCCTGGGATATTTGATATGCCCAATGGGACCCCTTTGTTCAATGTCCCACACAGTTTGGCTTGACATTGAGAAGCTGATAGATAGCAAAAACCAGAGTTATCTGGTACAGATTAAAACACTAATGCATGCGTGTTATTATTGACTCTTACAGCTTTTTTGTTTTGTTTTGTTTTTGGACAAAGATCAATCTTTGCTTCATAACTGCTTATTCAATCACAGATCTATAAAAATATATTTCTTGTTTCAATTGTATTTTTTATCATAACTGGTGTTCTGCATAGTAGGACAATTTAATAACTCTAAAGATTACTCATTTCTTGAGAGACCTATAACTAATCAATGTGCAACAACAAAAAAGATTGCAGGTTAGTTGACCTGAAATAGAACATCTGTATCACAGCTTCTCCTCAAAAAATTAAAAAATTATTATGAAAGAGAGGGCAGTAGACTGTTAAGAGCCAAAGACAGAAGAGAACTACAACAAAATAGTGTATTCCAGACAAAAGGGGTCATTTGTACATATGAACTCATAATGTTTATTGTGGCACAATAAAGGGCTGCATTATATTGAGTAAACAAAGTCCAAACATGGAGAGAAGAGAGGGAGAAACATGGTCTCACCTATGATTGATGAGCCACTGGTATTTGATAATTACCAAGAAAGGAGTATTTTGAGTTTTTTTTTTCAAGTATATATGGTATAAAGAGGTACCATTACCTCCTTTATTACATACTCACACAATCTTTCACATAGAAAAAGGTTTATTTTTATCTACTTGGTTTAACACAACAAAGAATGTGATGTTGGGGATAGTCATGGTGGGATACTGGAAGGAACTTGAAGAAGATAAAATAAAATTTCAACAAAACACATTATGTGTTGATAGGCATAACAGAGTTATGTATATGGACTAGGAGACACTAACGTAGATATATAAATAAGCAAGCTGTTTAAGAATATGTAATGAAAATTCATCATGATCTGTACAAGGTTATATATTATGGTAATACTGAATTTTCAAAATTTAAATACAATTTCTATTTTTATAAAAGATATATTATAGGTAGATAACATCAATGCATTAGACAATTTTGCGTTATTATTAGTTTCATATGAAATTAATTAGAAAATATACATTATGTGTATGTATGAAAATCTCAAGATAAGATGTCCTTGGCTAAGTCTCCAACCAATAGTGAAGGTATTGCCTAGACAGGACTTCCCCTATAATCAAATGAATAGCCACACTATGTACCATCATAGAACTTACATTCAACAATAAATAGAGGTAGAGACAATGATATATGGCTGAGCACTGGGCTGTGTTCCTGGTCCAGCTGATAGCGGGTAAGGAGAATCTATATGATTAAAAGGATAGGAATTATAAAGAAAATTCTTACAGTTTTGACTTGCTGGAGCTATGGGGAGCTCACTGAATCAAGAACAGCCACCAAGGAACCATCAGGAAAAGAAACTAGGCCCTCCAAGGATAGGCAATGGTCCACTGACATGGTCAGTATGTAGAGCTTCAAGGAGAGGGATCAGATTGTGTTTCCATACAGGGACCGGCACTTCGGGACCCATTCCATCCAGAGGAACACCTAAGCCAGTCTTGATACTAGGATGAAGGAAGTATTGAACTTGCTTGGAGTGGATGCTAAGCAGATCCACCATCCTTTCTTGGTGGACAAGATTCAGCATTCTTGTCCTTTCTGGGGAGGGGATGCAGAGGAGAAAAAAGAAAAAAAAAAGATATTTTAAGCAGATATTGCTCCTGCTTCTTTGGTTTTCCTCTCCCTCTTCATGTAATTTCTTGGAAAATGTGCAGAGATCTATTGCCAAAAATCATTCTGAATTGCCTGTCTTTATGTTCTACAGCCTAACTGATATTAGAATTATTGTAACAAGTTTTGGTTTTTAGGGTTTTTATTTTAGAAGAACAGACACACTTTATAATAGAATTTTCTAATTTTTGGTGAAATATAATTTCAATTTTAATAATGAAATTCTTGTGAAATATTTTGCATGGATTTTGCAGAATGTGGTAACATGTACTTTGAAAAATACTGATTTTTCTAGTTCACAAACACAGGCTTTTTTCCCATTTCTTTGTCATTTTCACTTCAGTCTCATTTTCTCATAGTCTTTCTAATCTTCATTGTAGAGAACTGATGATGGTTATTTTATTTTATATCTTGTAACCCTTGAAAATAAAATAAAATTTTCCCATAATTTTTTAAATAATCTTTTATAGTTCAGTAAATATTATCATTTTTGATGTATTGATTTTATGTACACAGCTGGGAATATATATTAGTTCCAATGATATTTTTGGTTTAATTTTTGAGATTTCCTCATCAAAAGCAATAAAAATCAAGTAATTTGAAAATGCTTAGAATTTCTTTTATCTTCTATAGTTTGTGAACTTTTTTTCTTATACATAATTGCTTTGGATAGAACTATCTGCCTTGTGTTTATTTAGTGTTAAAAGTGGACATCCTGTTCTTGTTTCAAACTTAGAAATTTTCCCATTATCATGCAGTCTACTATTAGCTGTGGGTTTGTTATTATAACCTTTATTATACTGTTAGAATCTTAAAACACTATGGACTAGTTCTAAAGACATCATCATTCTTGTGGGATTGGCATACTCCATTCTATAGCCCTCAGCAATACTGTGGTATTTAATAAAATCAGTCTGAAATATCATAGGACAAAATTACTCACAGTCAATCTATAAAGGTTAGAGAGTGATGATTCATGCCTTTAATTACATTACTTCCACCTAGACCTACTTAGTGATGACTCATGCCTTTAATCCTATCACTCAGGAGAGAAAGTGACTTGGGGATTTTTGTGAGCTTAATGCCTAACAGCCAAGAAGTAGTAGCTCATACTTTTAATCCTAACACTATGATTATAATACAGAGTTGAACCAGGAAGTAAAAAAACTCTTCAGTGAAGGTTTATTAGGCAGGAATAGGAAAAAAATTCATTCATTCTGTAGACTCAACCAGTCAGGCTGAGGACCCTTGAAGAAAGTACTTAGCATGTTTGGACTGAGAAATTGGCTGGGTAAGAATTGTCTGTGGTCTGTTTTTTTGTTTTTGTTTTTTAACATTTGGGGTACATATTCACAAAAAAGTTTTTTGTTGGCTAGAACTACAGGTGGCCAGAGTAACTACCAGCTGGCAAGTTTTTCTGTTTGACGTTAGCCTCCAGCCATAGGCAAAAGTGGCCACATTTATTTTGTTTTCAAGTTTATTTTGGTAAGTTTTTTAGAAAGCAAGCTTCCTCTCTTAGTGGATTCTGAGTTTCTTTTTCTTTTTAGACCTCATTCTTTGGCTACTACCATACTAGGTAGCTGCCCCACTTAACAGTCATCTGAATTGTCATTGACAACACGTTTGGTGAGTAATTTGAGATTTCTTAAAAAAGGGAAATTTAAGTAAGGCAAAGATTTTTTTCCACATTAAAAATGAAAAAGAATAAATGGTAGAAAGTGGTTGGTTTTTCTTTGATATTACTCTAGACAATTTGAAAGCAGAACCAGAAAAAAATAATAATAAAAATGAAATTATCATCATGTCTATTATAAATATTTTTTTGTTTGATTATTTCTGCCTTATCATTTAAAATGTTAATGTGTTAAAGTGAAAGGCTTTGAAAAGCATGTTAAAAGAAAACATAGAGATATTCAGACCCAGATAGAGGAATTTAAAGAACCAAGCTAAAAATTGTCTTATAAGATTACAAAGAAACAGTCTAATGCTTTCAAATAGCCAAATTTAGTGTATACAGTAACTTAAAGGAATTACAAAATGATAAAAATCTTCCAGAAGCTAGTTGAACTCTAATACAAATGTTAGAGTTAAAAAGATTCAAGGAAGCAGTCTCCTAATGGTATGCATGCACCATTTGTAAAACTAATGTTAAATTCTTGGTCAACTTGTAACCCAATTATCCCTAAAGATTTGTCAAATATGGTTACTGCTGTTTTTGAGGTCTGGCCTCTTTTAAAATGGAAAATATAGTGGAAGGATGAGGTAAAAAAATAGAACAAAAAACAGAGATAGAGAAATAGATATCTATCAAGACCAAACTCTGGGGGAAGTAGATTATGCAAACATAGAAAGGCAATTGTTATACAGTAATCACACCCTGGATTTATGCCAAAAGGGAGTCTTGAATGCATACAATAAAATTAAAGACACTAAAGGCAAGATCAGCACCCTTGTAAGATAGGATTTGTGATAATATTAATTTAGAATCTTATAAATGTTATAATAATTGGGTAAAAGAGGTTATTTCTGGAGGTTTAAGGAAAATTAAAATATTAAATGTTACAAAGGTGGAAGACAAAGTCGTAAAAAATAGAATGTAAACAAAACTTTCTTAAAAATAATGTCTTTGTTAGAAATAAACTCAAGAGAATAACCCACCCTTCCAGAGTTTGCACAAAGTATTGCAAAAGCAGTCATTGGGCCAATGAATGCAGGCCCACAAAGAAACTTTTTGCTTCAAGGAAACACCACTAGAGGTCTTTCAAATGCCCACAAATTGAATCCTGTTAAATCTTATCCTGCCATTGTGAAAGGAACATAGTCCTAGGGCAATTAAAAAAACCCATATTGCTCTGGGAAATAGAACAGCTATAGAAAATAGAACAAAAATTAAAGAAAAAGTATAAAGCAAATATTTTGACAAATTTCTATAAATGAACAATGGCTAATGTTAAAAATATGAATAAATTTTGCTATCATTTGAAGTTTGGTAGTTTCAGGGGTAGATACAACAATTTCAAAAGAATCTTGGCATCCAAATTGTCTCCTTCAGGAGGTATATGTTCAATTTTTGCCAATTGGGATATTATTCTAGGTAAAACAAAGCCACAAGGCTGAAAAATAACAACCAATAATCAGATTTGGACTATAAACTGCTTAGAGCAATTTTGAGGTGGCTTGCTGAGATGAATCAGCTTTACAGACACCACTAGCCAGAACTTGAGATAAGCCCTACACTTTTACAGTTATGCAGAGATTGAAAAACAATGATAGTTACTTACTTCAAAACTTAACAATTAAACTTTTTTCAGAATCTCCTAAACATAAAATTATTCCCAGACAGTAGGAAGTAAAGTTAAGAACTTGATGCCCAGATTCCCCAAAAGTGGGGTGGATAGTTTTGTTTTTTTTCAATAGATTATAGAAGATTGTCATTTTTTAGGATAATTTTACCATTTAAGGTAATTGGAGACAAATTGTCATTGGTTATGGTTGGGGAAAAAAAAAGATGAATAAGAGAGATTAGATTCAGGGTTCTTGTTTTTTAAAAAGGGAAACAGATATGATAGTATAAGGGTAGATATTAAATCTACTTTTAAAGGGCAAGTTCCTTTTATATTTTATATTAAATTTTTTTGTATATTATATGCAAATTGTGTATATTAAGACTATATTTTGATTAATTTTTATTGTACATATTTTGCTATGCTTGTTCAAGGTATTATACCTATAAATTGTACCTAACAATGTAATACAGTTTGCTAGTCCTTAGAAGTTATTATTCCTAACTAATTAAGATATTAAGTAATGTAAGTTAGTAGTTAGACATTACAATCAAACTTCTAGTTATAATAGATATGTTTTTCAAGGTCAAACAGAGATATATTTTAGATAGACATGTCTTCAAATACTCCAGAGATCTACAGAATATGGCATTTAAGATATTTTAATAACATAGGTTCTTATTAATTTTATGTAAATGAGACATCTGTTTGAGGCAGCACCAGTCTACTTCAGAGAAGATGATGTACATTGAAGAAATATCATGGAGTTTACCTTCTTTGTAACAAAAGTGAATCACTGGGCAAGAAAGTACTCTTGCCTTGACTGCTGACAGTATGGTATAAAAATTTGTCCAGCAGGACACACAAAACTGCCAAACCTTGCTAGGACAAGGTAAGTAGGTCTTAAATATGTCCTAATTCTCAGAGTAGTCTGTCAGATATGCTATGATTGTAGGTTGAAGATGGACTCTCCAATGCTTCAGAGAAGCGTTGAGTTACTTTCTAGAAAATCTTTTTCATTTTCACATTTTTGAAAGTTTCTTGATTGCACATCCTGTTTACTTAGTTAATATTAAATATTATTTCCTTTTTGAATCTGTGAGGGAGTTGCAGATAAAATAGTTATAGTAAGGTTTTTTAGTGAGAGTTCTAAAAAGAAACTCACTAAGAACTTTAAGTGTATAAATGTGAGACATGAAAAGAGTTTTTCATTAGTAATACAAATTAGATAGAAAGTGAATTGGGCACATTCCTTTGAACTTAACATAATAGGATAAACAATAGAACATTTTCTTTAAATTTGTCCATTATTTTTAGACTGGAAAATACTGATATAATAATTGCTTCTATGTATCACATACAGTTATTGTACCTATTGTACATATTTTCTTGTATTTCTTGAGTTTATAATTTATAGTAATCTTCTGCTTATAAAACAAATTTAAGTTAAGCAGAAAAATTCTTAGTTGCACTCATATCAAAGAGTAATATCTTGGGGGAGACAAATCTATTAAGAAAAAGATCATTAGACATTAACTATTTGTCTAATATTCTCATTATTTTATGTTCCCATGTATGTTTCTAACATTTTATTATGAACTTTATCATTATTTTTATTGTTCTGAAACAAATGAGAACCTAAATTTTGTAGCTTATTACAGATTAATTTTAAATAAAGTAGTAGCTCAGTGATTAGCTATGCTCTTTGAGGTAGTTTTCATGTGCTTACATATTAATCACACAATACAAATAATATTTGTTAATGATATTGGTGATTTCCACAGTAAAATTATTTTCAAATTTTAAATTTAGTTGTGGAAAGGCACAAATTATATAAAACTTTCTATAATGCTTCTAGATCACTAAGAATCAAATAAACTTTTATAACAGTAGATTTTGGTAAGGTTATAAATCATTCTAAAGTCACAACTAAGTATACTCTATTTAAATGACTTCCCTAGATTATTTAATCAGAAAATACTTTTGTAAAATTTGGATATCATCAGAATTGTAAAGTAAGCTCATCTTTTTATGACCACACATGATAGCTATAGAAAAACATCTACAGTATAAGCTGTGAGAGAAAATTTTAATTCTTACAAGTTGTGCATTATTCTTACACCTACAAAACCAGTGAAAATCTTAGTGAATGAAAACACTATAATTTTTTCTGTCACTCTAAAACTAGGTGGCATTTCCTATACAAAGCACTACAGAACTTCTAATTCAGAACTCCAAAACAGGCATGAAGTATTCAAGAATAGACAAGTAACTATTTAAGACATTATAAATTTGTCAAGGCACAATCACAAAAATTGTAAACCTAAATAATTTAATGACAAACCACATCTCAAACTTTTGAAATTGTGTTCAACATTTTGGGCTCTAAATTCTTGAGCTCTTTATATATCTTAGAGATCAGTCCTCTATCACTTGTAGGGTTGGTGAAAATCTTTTCCCATTCTGTAGGCTGGCATTTTGTCCTATTGACAGTGTCCTTGGCTTTGCAGAAGCTTCCCAGCTTCAGGAGATCCCACTTATTGATTGTTGGTCTTAGTGCCTGTGCCACTGGTG
>PVIH01028121.1:0-15712 GCA_004025045.1 Sigmodon hispidus | reverse complement strand
TCAACTGAAGAATGGATTAACAAACTGTGGTACATCTACACAATGGAATACTACTCAGCAGTAAGAAAAAAATGATATCCTAAAATTTGCAGGCAAATGGATGGATTTGGAGAATATCCTCCTGAGTGAGGTATCACAATCTCAGAAAGATAAGCAGGGGATGTACTCACTCATTAGTGGTCTCTAAACAAACAAACAAGAAAAAAGAGCCAAGCATGCCCAAGCTGTAAACCACAACCACTCAACAGCTTAGGATCAGAAACACCCTGGACTGACCCTTCGGATCCCACTCCAACTATAGGAACACCTGACTCGCTCTTGAGGGAGGGGGGACAAAACTGGATTTGGCCAGGAGTGGAGACTGATCCAAGCATTATTGGGTCAGTGGGACCATGGGACTCTCTGCTGCCTGCCCAGGGAGGGGATGGGGAGTTGTGGAGAAGAAAAATGACCTGATGTGTTGGGAGGGGGAAGGGACCTTGAATAAGGATATACAGGGATGGAAAAAAAATTCAGAGGGAAAGCTGAACACAAAGTAAATATATGTGTAGCAATCTTATTTGCATTATCACCCTTGATAAGTCATGCTTATGATTTTTATCTTCTTTATAGTTATTGTTAACATTTCAGCATTTTATATTCATTTTACTGTTTTTTTGTTAAATACAAAATAAATAAAGAAGAAGAAAAAAAAGAAAAATATAACTTCATACAGACAACTGTATAATTCCTAGGTAATTCTCTTTGCCTCTATCATGTGCTAGTTCTGTAATCATTTAAAACAGTTTCTTATTACTTAGAAACTAATAATATGTTAATATTGTATTATATAAAATTTAATAAAATTATACATCTCTAAAAAAAAAAGAAAGTGGTCACTATATCAGTTACTTCTCATCGTTGGGAAGATACCTAACCTAAGCTACTGAGGGAAGGAAGTGTGTGTTGTACCCACACTTTGAAGACACAGTTCATCATGATGGAGACAGCATGTGGGCAAGAGCTTGAGGCTGTTGGTCACATTGTTCCCACCACCAGGAAGCTGGCGGCAATTAACACTGGTGCTCAGCTTGCTTTTTCCTTTTTTCTTTTCCTTTTTTTTTTTTTTTTTTTTTTTTTTTTTTTTTTTTTTTTTTTTTTTTTTATTCAGTCTGAGACTTCTAGTAGTAGAACAATGCTGTCTACATTTAGGGTGTTTTCCCAACTCAATTAACCTAATTTCCCTCCCTCAGAGGCATACCCAGGCTTGTCTTCTAGGTGATTCTAATTTCTGTCAAGATGATCTTCAGTATTAGCCATCACAGTCACCATTAAGTGTCCTGCAGAGATTGATGGAGAGAGAGCCAGGGGTATTGACCACTTCTGGGGAGAAGAATTTAATTTACAACTTTCCATTGTCTACTCTGTTCTCTTCATTTCCTAGAAATGTAAGGATAGAGGGGAGAGAATAATGCCCCAAGATACTGCATCTGGACATAAGAAAAACACAGAGATTCTAGGTGGGGGGCAGAAAACAGGGCATCTTCTATGGAGACATCTGCTTTGATGACTGGCTGTCTTGTTACTGCAGCAAAGCCTGCCTTGGCCTGGCTGGTTTATCACCACACAAGACTATGAAAGTTCAGGAGCTGACATATGCAGAGCCTAGCACTGGGTCTTGCATATAGTTACATTGGGATGTTACCAGCTCCCATTCTTTCAGGACACAAGCATCTCCAGACTGACTGCAAATTTGCCCTCTTACTTTTATATCCATAGTGTGTGGATAAGTATGTACACACACACACACAAATACACACACAATTAAACATAATAAAATATTTAATGCTTGTTAACCTCTATGAATAAAATTGACCAACCCAATACTGTAAAAACAGGAGTGGAAGTCTGTGGCTCAGAATCCCTGCTGGACATCCCAGGTATCTCTGCTCCCTACTTGGGCAAGCACCTTGCATGCACAACCCTCACTGTGCCATGTACTCTGCCCTCTGTTCTGTGGAGACCTTCACTCCCTGCAACTGGGCCTTCTAGAACAGAGGAGCTAATAGCTGCTCATTTTGTGAGCATCTTTCTGAACTTGTTCCAATCATAGCCTTGTCACCAGGTAGATCTGGAAGACGGGAGACAAGCACCTTGCCAGTTGACACTGTGGGGCACCTGGACTTGCCCAAATGCTGGATTGTTGGCCTCCATGATGTCACTTACAGCCAATCTGAGAAAATGGGGCGCAGGAGGAGGCATTTCATGGGTGCAGGTGTGCAGGATTGTATGCATAGCCCGCTGATCTGCTCCTCTCTTCCAGGTAAGAGGATGTGTGTGTGTTTCCTGTTGTGCTGAGCCTGGATGTTATGAAAATGAAGTGTGTTTGCAGGGTTGCCGTAAGAGAGACTTCTGTGTCTCTCAGAACAGCCACACTGACTGGAAGGTGAAAGACCGAGGAAGTGAAGGGGATTGTATAGGAAAGTTTGTAAAATTAACTCAGCTTTTATTTGACTATGTTCAAATAAATGAATAGTAAAGCTTTAATAATGCTTCCAGACATGACATTATTTCACTATCTTTTCTGAAGGTCTGATATGTCATGCAGAGGTATTAAATCCTCTGCCTTAGGTGACAGAGAAAAATGTGTACTTGTAGTAAGTTTATTGTAATGCAAATTGCCAGAGAGGTCAGAAGGGCCTTGGTGTTCACAAGCTCAAAAGCTTAAGCCTGTGAGTTTTCCTTCTTTTAAGCTTCCTAAGGATGGTCAGCCTGCTTATGATAGCCCAGGAAATCATGAGCATTTACTAAAATATTGTGCAAAATAAATGATACAACATGCATTTCCTTTAGAAACAAATTCAGGAACACAATTAAAAGCAAATTTTGGAAGATGTGGACAAGCACTCAACAAACATTGGCTCTGCCTGTCTCTGGCCCTACCTTCCTTCTGGACTCAGCTTTCCGGTGACAGAACAACTTCCTTGTTAAAAAAATATAATAACCTTTTATTAATTAATGTATTTATTTTACATTCTGACCAGTACCCCTATCCCCCTCTCCTCCCACTCTCTCTTCCCCCCCCTTCTCTCCCAAGCCACCCCTCCTCTGTCTTTACCCAGCAGAGGGGCAGGCCATCCCTGGGCACCAGCAAAGCATGGCATATTAAGTTGTCACAAGACCAAGAATCTCCCTTTGTATTCAGGCTGGGCAAGGCAATCCAGGATGAGGAATAGGTTCCCAAGAACCAGTCAAAGCCCAAGGGACAGTCCTGCTTCCATTGCGAGGAGTCCCACAAATAGACCAAGGTACACAACTGTCACATACATGTAGAGGTTTGTCCCATGCAGGCTCCATGGTTGTTGTTTCAGATTTTGTGAGTTCCCATTAGCCAGGCTAGCCATTTCTGTGGGGTTTTCTCAGAGGTACCTGACTCTATCCCCAGCCTCCCAGTCCTATAATTCCTCCCCCCTCTCCACAACAGGGCTCCCCCAACTCCCCTCAAAGTTTGCCTGTGGGTCTCTGAACCTGCCTCCCTCAGTCACTGAATGAAGGCTCTCAGGTGACAACCTGGGTAGTCACCAATCCAATCACAGGTGATGGCCAACTCTGCATCCACTGCTGCCCGGAGTCTTCGCTGAGGTCATCATTGTAGAGGCTCCTTGTATTAGACATCTGCCTGACTCAGTAAAGCCCCCCTTTCTAGACATCTTTCTCAGCACTCTCCCTGTCTGCCTACGCCCCACAACTGCTACCCCCCACAACAGGATCCTCATGGTACCGTGTCTGCTGCCTCTAGTCTACCCCATCCACCCAGGAGGTTTCCTCTCCTTCCTTTTCCCTGGGAGATCCACGTGACCCCCTTGAGCCTTCCTTGTTACCAGTTTCTTGGGGTCTCTGGACTGTCTGAGGATGGTTATCCTTTATTTTACTGCCAGTATCCACTAATGAGTGAGTACGTGCTGTGTTCATCTTTGAACAACTTCTAATGAGGAAGGCTCATGACTTTAGGAAGGACAGCAAAAAAAGAGCAGCTAAAACACCATGTTTGGACTGAGACAGAACCAAGAGCAAGCATAAACTCCTTACTGACCAAAGGGTGTGCTCACATGTCAGGGCTGTAGCACAGTCTTGCTCATCTAACATGCATGGGTTTTCTAGCTTCAATGCCCAGCCCTGCATAAAGTAGGCCTTGGAGGTATGTGGGTACATGCATATAATTTTAGTACTTTGGGTGTGGAAATAGAAAGATCTATTAATCTAAATAAAGATAGAAGTTTAAAGTTATCAGATACATATTCAATTTAAAATGAACTAGATTCGATTAGATAAGCTCTCATGTAAAATATATTAATAATAAAAACATTTTTTTAAATGTGTTGAAAGGAAAAGTACTAAATTTTAACACCAATTCTGACCTAGTTTGCATCCTGTCAACTTTAACATTCTTTTTTTTTTTTTTTTTTTTTTTTTTGCTGTTGTCTGTTGTGTTTTTGACATTTCTGTGCAGATGCACATAAATGTTCATAGATGTGTGAGAGGGCCAGGGGATAACTTCCAGTGTCCTTCCTTAGGCACCATTACTTTGTTTTTTGACAGAGGGTTTTTTGCTGGCCTGGTACTTGTCAAATAGACTGGGCTCCTGGCCAGCAAACTCTAAGGATCAGCTAGTCTCTGCCTTCCCAGCACTGGAATTACAAAAGTGTGCATGTCTACATTTTACATGGGTTCTGGGATTGGAGGCAGGTCCCCATGCTTACAGAAAGCATTTGACAGCCTTCCAGTCTTCCTATATCTGCCAGTGGTTTTGAAAGTGAGTGGGCAAAGTTTTACTAAACAGAGTATCCCCGTTAATCTTGTCTCTGCCACTATCACCGCCCTCTCTCAGGACAATTTATCTAGTAATGAGGAAACTCAGAAAAATTATGGTGAACATTCCTTAGCAGCGGCCAGGAAAACGACCAGATCAGCTTTTATGCTGACTCCTCAGTGACTCAGAGCAGACACAGTAGGCCCCACAAGCCATTGTGACTGTCACTCTCTTGTTTGATGCATTTGATAGGGACATTTTACACATCTCTGGGAGATACTAGAGGGAAGAAGAAAATGCATATTTGGAAAGTATTGGCGCTGAGTTTGAATTGAGTGTTTTTCAAGCCCCAAAATCTTCAAATAAATACAGTTGTGTGTGTTATGTTTTCAAAAACGGCAGTAGTCATTTCTGTTTCCTGAAAGTCCTTCATCCTGGACCACCACTTTCCCCATGGTCCCCCAGTCCATAGAAGATGGGAACTGTTTCTATTTTCTCAAATGGAAGCACTTACCTGAGTGGTCCAGTTTAAGCTAAAGTTTATCCAGTGGCAGGATCTCTCCAAGGGGAAGTTGGAGTGGGCTATTTCAAAGAGGGAAACATCCAGAGACTTCTTTGTTTGAATTTAAAGAAATTTCTGAGAAGTTGTATAAGATGGGCTGCATCTTCATAGGGTAAGATTACCCATCTGACCTCAGTCTAATGATGGTAGACCCAATTTCCCTTTTAGCATAGTTCTCTAGAAAGCCTAATGAGAGTAGTCAAAACCACAATACAAATTATAAGAGTAAAGCTAGAGCCTTCTGAGAGTGCAGACCCTTCCTTGATGCTGTGTTGTGACTTGGCAAGCTCCCTATGACTTAGTTTCTGACATGCAGGGAACAGCCCAGCTGCAGCTAAAAGGGTGTTCTGACTCCTCACAGGCAGCTGAGGCTTCTTCTGGCTGTTTTGTAGCTAACTCTCCTCCCACCTGTATTATCTGCATGGAAGAAGAGTAGCTAACTACTTCTAAGAAAAAGTATAAAAGAATGTTTATCTGTGGAGCACCCAGAAGCTCTGTGCTTCCTCAACAGTGTCTGGAGTCCTTTCTGAGGAGCCTTTGTGAAGACTCCCATCATACGTTATTACTTCCTCAGATGAACTAGACCATCTATAGAGCATTCAAGGGTCTGTACTTGCCTTACTCCCTACTGTCAAAGACTAGGTACCAATGGTCAATCTAAATAAATCAGAGAAGATGCCAAGCTCATGTGGAGCCCTGTGTCTTTGGCTATGTGAAATTGCATTCACACAGCCATGGGATTCTTACAGCTTCCTTTGCTGTAAGTTGTAGTACACCAGTATATAGTGTGGAAAGAGATAAAATGGATAGACTCCCTGATAGCTGCAGCTGTAGTGAGCTAGCTTCCAGAAAAGTATATGGAAAGATCCTGGGAGGAAGGTACTCTGTACTTGAGCATCCTTGATGGCCCTGTGGAGCTTCCTGTAGTATACTCGGGGGGTGGGACCCCCACAGAAGCAACAGAAGCTGACACCGGTACTCCTGCCCAGTTGTGGATGTACACCTCCCCTAGGTATGTCATTCTTGGTAGCCATTTCTAATTCTTCATTGGCTGATCCTACAGGCACACTGAGAACTAAGAAGTTTTCTCTGCTCAGACAAGTCAGTGCTTCTCTTGTAACTCTGTACTCTGACTCATCCAGAGTCTAGACTTTTCTGAAGGAAAACGAGAATTTGTGCATTTCAGTGACCTGTTACAGGCTATGGGACATCGGCAACATTCCTCTAAGCATAGAAACCTCCAAGAGTTTGTTAGAAGAGTACTTTGGCCTCCATTTCTCCAAGAAGTACTGTAAGCACAATGTGAGCTCAGCCCCACACTAAAAGGAAAGGTGAATAACTCCCTTCCCAAGCTCCAGGCTGAAGTTAGACTCTCACCACAGCTGTGAGTCTTCTCTACTGTGTCCACTGTCCAACCAAGAAAAATGTCTTTGCTGAAGCCAACGGGAACATGAATTTAGTCCCAGCTTTCAGAGTGAAACTTCCATGGTCCACCAGAACCCTTCTGTAATGCTCTTATTCTGAACATTCTGGAGACATTGAAACCTGGAAGCTGATGCTGACAGACACACTCAGGAAACCCATACAGATTCTGCTGTGGGATGACCTCAGGCATTTTCTGGGGGTAAAGAGATGGGACTCAACCAAAGAGATGGCACCCAACCATTGCTTACATCCTATGGTTTTAGGAAAGATGAAATGTGGCTCTATGAGTTTCTCAAGGTAGAACAAGTAGCTTGACAGTTCAATGCATGCTTATTGAATTATTGGGGACCATATAGTCCACAGT
This sequence comes from Sigmodon hispidus, assembly GCA_004025045.1. NCBI lineage: Eukaryota > Metazoa > Chordata > Mammalia > Rodentia > Cricetidae > Sigmodon > Sigmodon hispidus. The sequence continues at coordinate 8,572 of PVIH01028121.1, read as the reverse complement.
TTCTTCCTCAAGTACAAACTCTGACTCAGGTGTGGCCTGGTGACAGCAGAAAACTGCAAGCTTGAGATAAAGCCTAGGAGGAATGTCCTTCAGGGCAAAACAAAGCCCCAAAGCCAGGGAAGTAATAAAAGAAGAATTCAGATAAGAGGGTCAAAGATACTGCTTGCTTAAGCCCTGCTTACAGTGCTCTCTCTAGCAAACAATATATAAACAACAGTGGGAAAATAATAGTTAGTCATAGTTAGTCATAGTTAGTAAACCCAGAATCTTGCATCTCTGTCTACCTTTACCTTCCTTTCCTGGTACCTGTGATGCTCAGGGCTGTATGGACTGAGGCACCAGACAATAAATCACAAACTAGGTTTAGGATAAGAATGGAGCAAAAAGATGAATGTAAGATAGACAAATGTGATGATGTATTGTATATGTAATAAAAATAGTCTGTAATATCAGAGATACCCACAGCCAAGCCATAAAGGTCTGAGAGTGGTGACCCACACCCTTAATTCCATTACTACAGACACAGATCTGTCCGGATCTCTATGAGTTCAAGGCCTAGCAACCTGGCAGTGGTAGAACAGGCCATTATCCCAGCTCTTGAGAGGCAGAGACAGGAGGATGCTCTCTGAAACCAGCCTGGTCTACAAAGTAAGTTCCAAGACATCTACAACTGTTATACAGAAACAATCTCAAAAACAAAAAAAAACAAAAACAAAAACAAAAAAACAAACAAAAAAAAAACAAAGCAAAAACTAACAAACAAAAAACAAACGTTGGAAGAGATCGCTCTGTCTTCTAGTATTCCAGACTAATTTTATTAAATATAGAATATATTACCACAAGCATCTCATTCTACCAATAGGCCTGTTAACTGATTTGTGACAAATCCAGCTTTCAACCAGAAGAGAATAAAAACCACATTCAAAACATATGTAACTATTGCTGAAGACACAAAAGGCTTCAGCAAATTAATGGCCCTATTGCATACGTCAAAGAAAATCAACGGAGACTAAGTGTTCATTTCTCTCTTTTAATTTGGTTTATTTGAATGAAAGTCATCAAACTTTGGCTTTTCTATAGCTTTTTAATGACATGGCCGGCTCAAAGTTAACTGTTCTTTTCTTTTAAGAAGCTCTCTATCGTACCAAGAAGCCTGGTCTTAACCCTCGAGGTGTATGATCACTCTCAGCCCTGTCTTCAATTCCCATTGTGGTTCTTTTATTTTACAGATACTGCCTTAACACTTGCCCTCCCAGAACCTGGGACTCTCAGTAGCTGAACTTGGCACCACTAAACTTTTGTATTGACTTATCATCTGGATGTCATGACCTCACCTCAGGTTCCTCCAACCTACAGTCTTCCCAGGTATTTATTATACTTTGGGTCTTGTCCCAGTACCACAAGAAGTTTGCAGAGAACATTTCTACAGATCTCACTGTCAGAATCAAACATGATGTCAGCCAATGTCCTTATTCAGAAGGTCTTCAAAGCCCATCCAGTCTTTATCATAAAGGCGGTTCCTAACCTTCCTAACGCTGCAGACCTATAGGACAGTCCTTTGTGGTGAGCCACAACTATAAAATTATTTTGTTGCTACTTCATAACTGTAATTTTACTACTGATGTAAATCATAATGTAAATATCTGATATGCAGGATATCTGATAGAAGACCCCAGTGAAAGGGTAGTTCAACCCAAGGGAGTCAGAATTCACAGGTTGAGAACTACTGCTTTGTAGTAAAGACACATCTTCTCTTAAGGGGCAGTTATGCAATTACTGTGGGTTCTTCTTTCCACCGTGTTTCAGACTTATAAATGGAACTGGCCACACAGTAAGGTCTCTATAAGCTCCATTTTCATCCTTTCCTAATTTCAGAAGGTTTTCATCACATATAACAATCTCTATTCATCTTATACTAGGCACACCGATTTCTGGAAAGATGCATTCTTTGTGACATCTTTCCTTAGACTCAATGTTCCCACCCAAAGACTCAGAACTAGAGAGTGTTCCATATCTTCTCTTCACAGCTTCCCTGCCCCCAGCACCAGCCTTGCTTACTACACTTCTAAGGAGCTGGGGTTTCCTGAAGGGATCCTGCAAAGGTGCCCAAACATCTGAATCCATGTTCTTGACCACCAGTCTACCAGTGTCCATAAACTTGCCTGCTCCCACCAGAAGCCACATTTCATTTGGCCCTCTATAACACTAGCTTTTGAGTGCTACCATCCTGGTACTGAGGGACCTCTCTGCTACCAGTTTATAGCTGAGCCATCAGAATTTGAGAGTACAAAAATCACAAATGTTAGTGTTCTAACCCACTTCCTGTGTCCTGGCTAATAAACAATGGTCAGGCACCATCTTTACTCAGGGCAAAAGACAGGTCATTTGGCTTCGCCATCTTTGTTGTGGTCAGTGCTAAGTTCCTATTCTGAAGTGATCTTTCACTCTTGAATGTATGCTAGGTTTTAATTCTGTGCTTATGCATATGCAATTCTGTCTATACATGTTCTAGATATCAAATCTATACCACAATGCCTTTATACACAAAAATACACCTTGCTCTGGCAGCTAAACTTTGTAATTTCAGAATGATTGAGATGATAATGGTTTGGTTGTAGTCATTATTTTTGATATTGCAGAAAGACATCTGAGAGAGTTTAAACCATTTAAGAACAGTTCTTAAGATATTTAAATTTATAAGGCTATATTCCTGGGCATGTGCTTGCCACACTGTTTGCAATAGTTCATTGCTAGATCATTGGTTGATCTATTTTTATTAAAACAATAATTATTACCAAGATTAAAAGGTCGTACTCCAGTCTTGGCAATGGAGATGTTTTCCTTATTTCTGCTAAATACTTCACATGTCTGTGAGCCTAAAGGTTCCAAGTAAGTTCATAGATTCTAACTTCTGTTTCTAGTTTAAACGTGTTCACTCAGCTGGCAGATACATCTGAGCATCAGTTGCTTCTGCTACCTGCTCCAAGTGGTCATGAGCTCTAGACATCAAGGTCAGACAACCACACATATCTGATAAGTACCCTACTTCCTGAATGTCCTCCTGGCCTTTGACTGGGCTTTCAGCCATTTTTAATGCCTGATGACAGTGACCCATTTTAGCCTGAAGCAGCTATAGGAGAGAATACATTGTTTCTGCTCTTGAGACAGGTTAAAAGGCTGAGTCAAAGGGAACTCCCTGGACCCTAAGTTGCCAATTGGTAGATTTATTAGCTAAAATGGTTCTACAATAAGAAACTTGACCTTCTTTGTACAGGAACAAAGAGGTATTGTATGGCCTTAAGTAATTATTATTTTTGTTTTTTTATATTAGTTATAACTCTTTAATTTTTGACACTAGAGAGAATATGTGGTGATATGTTATACATTTAATAAATATAATATAATCAGAGGACAGAACCAAGCCTTGAAGGTCAGGGAATAGTAAAACAGACCTTTAATCCCAGCACTCAGAAAGCAGGGATCCTTTAGATCTCTGTGAATTCAAGACCAACCAGAGCCCAGGGATGGTGGTGGCACACATCTTTAATCCTAGGGAAAGGAAACTTGAAGAAGGAAGTGAGATAGCAGGGTGGAGAAAGAGGAAGCAGGAGTTTTTCCCTGTTTCTGAGCTCCCTTTCTGCTGAGGACTCAGGCACTGAATCTGAGGATTTCTAGAAACCTGATCTACCATTTTCCAGCTGAGGAGCTGGCTAGGTGAGACCTGAATGTGACTTGTTTCTCTGTCTCTCTAATTTTCAGACAAGCTTTATTAAATATACAATATGTCATCACACAAGTCAAATCCAAAAGAGACCAGAGAGCTAAAAAGATAGTGAATACTTTGGCATTTACTCTCCAAGCTCAGCGCAGACCCAAGGTGTAATGAGATCACTCTCCAATGGCCTAGCTCTCCAGTTGTCCTCTTGATTAGAGAGGCTATAAATACCTCAGATGAAGATCTCTAGCCACTAGATGCCCTACAAAGCATGGCTCTCAAGTCACAGTGTCTGCAGTGGGCTACTTCTGAGGCTGTGCCAAAATCCTCAAGTCTATCTTAGTTTCTGCTGGCTTGCTGGAAATTCTTGACATTCCTTGGTTTAGAGAAGCATCATTCTAATTATTGTCTTTATCTTCACATTATGTTTTCTTTTTTGATATGTATTTTTTTTATTTTTGAATAAAGTCTCATTTTTTTATCCATGTATCCCCTTGTTCAAACTCCTTTCCCCCTTCTTGACCTATTTTTCTATAAGTCATTCAGAATCACAATCTGGTTATACTCAAAGACTATATCAGAACTGCAGGGCCTTAAAATAATAGTAGATGCAGAAATTGTTGCCAATGGCTTAAAAATGTTTCTCCTTACCCAAGGTTTAGTCAGGTTAAGAAGGTATGTTTACCTTCATTTTTGTTGACTTTGGTAAGTTATAGATAATATACACTATATGATAATAAAATTTTTAAAAACTGTATTCAGATTAACAAAAGCCAGTTTTGAGATTTATACCTATGTCTTTGCCAAATGTTCAACACCAAGCTTCTAGAGAATTTCTAACATACTAAAGACTGTTAAGGAACACAGGTTGATAGGCAGCTATTTGTACCTAATAGACAGTTTTCAAGTGCTCAGAGATCTGCAGAATATGGCTTTTAAAATGTTTAATTAGAAAGTTTTTTTATGATAAACATGCTGGCTCCTGGCAGCATCTCATCTAAGAAGATCAATGGGCAAAAAAAAGTCTCCACCCAGAACCTGCTCCATAATAGCAACACCAGCCATTGTACAAAAGCTCCCTTTTGCCTTGACTGTTGCGAAGACCTACTTTAAATGATGGAAAACAGGACTCTGGGGATTCCATTGCCTCACTCTTGCCTAGACAAGGTAGGCTAATTCTCCCCACAAGTTCCTACCCCATGATTGTCAGATCTTCTGAGGCCTAACAGTAAAAGACTAACATTGCTCTGCCTTCAACAACCATGGAGGGTGGATGTCCATGTGACCAGCAGGTAAATCTCTGTCATTTTCAATCACTAATTCAGGTATAATTTATCTTTCTCAGATCTCTGATGCCTTTTGAGACCAGACTTTACCAACCCAACAGCAGTTACCAAGGCTTCAGCTGCCTTCTGAGATCTCTATGCAAAATTTACAGGCCTTTTTCTCTTACAGGCAAAACTAAGTTTAGGCGCAGTTCACTTTGCTACTAGAAGTTAACATTTGAGAGGGTATAAATGATGTGGGAATGTCTATCTTTCTGTATGCTTTGAATATCATTCTTTAAATAAAGGAACTGTTTTGGCCCTCAGTGGGCATCATAGGAGTAGGCGGGCAAATTAAAGCATAGGTAGGAGAAGGAGAGTGGAGTCAGACAGACATGTTCCATATTCCCAAGAAGAAACATGTAAGGTAATACAGGTGAGCCACGGGCCATGTGGCAAGACAGATTAATGGAAATGTGTTGAATTAAGGTGAAAGAGTTAGCTAGCAATATGCCTGAGACACAGGCCAAACAACAGGAAATTAATATAAGAATCTGAGTCATTTAGGGGATGGAAAGTGACCGCAGGTGGGTCTGAACTTTTTGGCTTGAGGGGGCCAGAAACCTCCTGTAGAACTTTATAGGAAGTTCAGCTTTGGATATGGGGCAGCTTTCAATAGTACTTGTGATTCAAGTTCAAGTCAGCAGGAAGGGGAAGGGGATGCTACTTTGAGACTCCTTGGAGCAACTAATAAGTACTCTAAGGGAGACTACCTCAAGTGATTCTATGACGATCATTAGAAGTTCATTCATTCTGATTGTGATCTGTCTTGAGAACCCATGCAAGAATAGAAACTAACCAAAAAGGAAATGTTTAGGGGGTGTTTGTGTTTGCTGTGGACACAGTCTGTGAGAATCTATAATGATGTCATTTAGACTGAGAATTTTAGTATTAAAGAAAAGGAAGCCTGTGGTATGCAGGAGGTTGGTTCATTATGGCCCCATATTTGCATGCAATGTTTAATTGTGGGCTTAAGTTGTAATGTTATGATCTCGAGAGTACCCGTAGCTGGTGGGTAGCAAGGAGCATTTAGGCTGTGGCACAGTGGTCAGTAGGGGTGTGGGCCTTGGAAAGAGACACATAGGCTGGACTCACGTAAAGGGACTTTATTATAGAGTAAGGAGGGGAAAGGGAGAGAGAGAGAAAGGGAGAGGGAGAGAGAGAAATATGACCTTGGACAGGGAAGAGAAGGAACAAGAAATAAGAGGAAGTGAAGGGTAGGGGTCTTTTTCATAAGTGAAGCTTGACAGCTTGACATCAGGACACCGAGTGGCCAGGTTATTGTTTATCCCCAGGACTCTAGGAAGTGGGTCACAACACTAACATTCCTCCCTTTTCGATTTTATAAAAAGGTGAGTTATTGTTGGCCAGTGGCGGGAGTGAGGGTACAGAATTCTCCATTTTCCAGGCTGCTTCCTGTGGATTTAGGATGAAGTAGGGGATCAGGGTCATGCACAGTGGGAGATGTGAGTGAAGAGGCATTCAGTTAGACGTCATCCTGGAGACCTCAGGCATCTGTTTCTTGAGGGAACTGAGAATGCAGGTTGCTAAAACAAATATATATATATATATATATATATATATATATATATATATATATATATATATATATAATTAACTCCAGCCCTATAAGAAGGGCTAGCAATGAAAAGACTGATAACTGCCAGAAAGAATGGGATGGAAAAGTGCCCTGATTGTACATAAGAGACAAGGGTGAATGTGAGATATATGCCCTTCATCAGGACATCTTGGAAAACCAGGTTCCAGTGCTGGGTGGGTGCCTGATAGAGTCTGGATAGGTGGTACCAGCAGTGAAGTTCCATGACTGTGTTCTAAGATTACTGATGCCATCACATCTGCTCTAGTGGAATTATGTTACATTGTAAATATTTGTCCCTTCTACTGGTTTAATAAAAAACTGATTGACCAGAGGCAGACAGAAAGTGTAGGCAGGGCTACCCAACTAAGAAAACTCTGGGAACATTTCATAGCAGAGCAGAGACACTGTGGAGATGCACAGACAGAAGCAGAGGAAATAAGTTGAAATGTTCTACTGAGAAAAGGTATTAAGCTGCATGGTTGAACAAGATAAAAATCATGGGTTAAGTTAAGATGAAAGAGTTAGCAAGTTATATGCCTGGGCCCTAGGTCACTCAGAATAAAATCATACAAGCATCTGTGAGTCTCGGTGGGATGGTGGGACTGCTGGTCAATGGGTTAGAACCTCAGGACAAGGCCCGAAAGTCCGGGTCAGAAACCTAATACTACTATCTGCTATTTCTGTTATCTGGAAAGAGGTTTGGGCTTGTGGAGGAACCTAAAAATATCTATAAAACAGTTGGAACAGATGTACATTTTGTTGTGCCATAGCAAAAGCTATGGCTTTGTGTTAAAAGTTATGAACATTTTTCTAGGGCTTGGTTTCATCCCAATGAAATACATCTTTAAATCTGTAAGCAAAAGAAATATACTAAATAGAAGTGGTTGGATAAGTAAAAGAAGAGGAGGGAGGCTCCTGTAATTTGACCATAATGCTGTGGACCAGCTTTAAACGTGCTATATCTTGATCTGTTTAGGTTATGGTGAGGCCCCTGTGAATCATTCAACATCTACAAGGAGGCATCTATGAAAATGCACATGCCTGCCCAGACAAGTTACAAAGCAATAGCTCAACTAAAGGATTAGATTTTGTTTCCATAATTCCTTTAGCAAAACATTTATTTATTTTAAAAAAGACAATAATATGGAATTAGTAGCTTGAATGTAATTAGCCCTCAGAAGTGGCATTATTAGGAGGTGTGGCTTTGTTGCAGTGGGCATGGCCTTCACACACATGAAGAAAGTGTGTGACTGTTGGGTAGACCTTGAGGTTCCCTATGCTCAGTATGTCACCCAGTGAGTTAGTTAACTTCCTGCCACCTTCTGTTCAAGATGCAGCCAGCACCACATCTGCCTGCATGCTGTCATGCTCCCTAACATGATGACAATGGATTGAACCTCTGAAACTAAGCTGCCACCACAATTAAATTTTTATGAGAGTTGACATGGTCATGGTGTCTCTTCACAGCAATAAAAAAAAAACTTAACTAAGTCAATGGCTTTGATTTAAATTAATTTTGAGTTTAAGAACAATAACTAACAGAAATAGGTGTCTAAATAGTGTTGGCTTAATAGGGATGTTTGAATCAACAGCAAAATTATTACACGAAGCTGAAAAAATGTTGTGCTCAAGAGAGCCAGCATCTATACTGGAGTTATATTTTCTTGGGAAGCCAAGACTAGCATAGCCCATCTGTGATTCTAGGTGGGCAGTGCTGTCTTTTCACTCATGGATCTTTTGGATATTAAGTATCTAAAATTAGCAAAGCAGGAGAAACATATATGTGTCTTTAAGTTAGTATAATCTCTAACAAAGAGTTCTCCTTCTTCTTTTTATATACTCTCCACAAAGGCTCACACATATAAGTACCACACACATGCCCACTGCCCACACATGCCCACTGCACACACATGCCCACTGCCCACACATGCC
>PVIH01028120.1:0-15716 GCA_004025045.1 Sigmodon hispidus | reverse complement strand
TATTAGCTCAACTATGTTCATAGCAGCATTATTTGTAATAGCAAGAACCTGGAAACAACCTAGATGTCCCTCAACTGAAGAATGGATTAACAAACTGTGGTACATCTACACAATGGAATACTACGCAGCAGTAAGGAAAAATAATATCCTAAAATTCACAGGCAAATGGATGGATTTGGAGAATATCCTCCTGAGCGAACTCTCACAAACTCAGAGAGATAAGCAGGGGATGTACTCACTCACTAGTGGTCTCTAAACAAACAAACAAGAAAAAAAGCCAAACATGCTCAAGCGGCAAACCACAACCACGGAACAGCTTGGGATCAGAAACACCCTGGACTGACCCTTTGGATCCCACTCCACCTAGAGGAACACCTGACTCACTCTTGAAGGAGGGGGGAAAGAACTAGATTTGGCCAGAAGTGGAGACTGATCTAAGCATTATTGGGTCAGGGGGACCATAGGACTGTCTGCTCCCTGCCCAGGGAGGGGATGGGGAGTTGCAGAGGAAAAAATGACCAGATGTGTTGGGAGGGGGAAGAGACCTTGAATAAGGATATACAGGGATGGAAAAAAAAAAAAAAAAAAAAAAAAAAAAAAAAAAAAAAAAAAAAAAAAAAAAAAAAAAAAAAAAAAAAAAAAAAAAACTCAGAGGGAAAGATGAACACAAAGAAAATATAGGTGTAGCAATCTTATTTGTATTTCTTCCCTTGATAAGCCATGCTTATCATTCTTATCCTCTGTATAGTTATTGTTAACTCTTCCACATTTTAAATTCTTTTTACTGTGTTTTTTTTTTTTTTTTGATAAATACAAAATAAAGAAGGAAAAAAAACAAAAAACAAAAAACAAAATGCAAACCATGCCCTTTCCTGGAAGAGATTCTACTGCTCCCAGGAACAAGAACTCTGACAGCAACTTCTTAACAGGAAGGACAGATAAACAGGCTGCTCCTCACTCTGGCTGGGTTCCCTTGCTCTGCTCACCTCCCCCCCCCCCTTAAGAGACTGCACATTCATTCTGTTCCTTCTGCCCAGAATGCTCCAGATTTAAGCGACTGCAGCTGTATGGAGTAGCCTTTAACGACTTCCCCTAGATGAGTTAGTAGGTAGGAAGACAGAGAATAAAGGAGAAAATTCCAGAGAGTTACACACAAAGGCCGGAAGTTACCTGAGCATCACCATCCCAGAGCAAACTCAGGAAAGCCCTAATTGCCTGAATTCCGAGAGGCAGTCCCTATGCAAATAACATAAGTGAGGGAGGACCTGCCTCATTTCTCTATTTTCTTGCCTCCTCGTGTCTCCCCCTGATCTCCATCCCCTCCATCTCCACTCCTGTGGCAATCCATGTGTTTCCATGTGGTAAAGAGGAGCCGGGATCTGGGAACCCACGTGCCTCATCTCCAGACTTCAGGTCTCAGCCTGATACTCTCACCCCCACACACCCTAAAATGACCGGTCTGATTATGTTGTAGTTTTCAATCCTCCTTTTGCCCCGACTATGAGAGCTGAAAGGGTAGAGATCTTAACCTAACCGGATTTAACACATTTGGCTGCTGGTTTCTTCTCCGTTCACCAGACGCTTCAGTGTCTTGTCCATGCTTGGTAAGTGTCCTCGGAGGTGGCTTCCCCAGGTTCTAGAGATAAACCAGAGGGTTGCTGACCTCACAGTCTGATGGAAGAGACGGACATGGTAATCGTAAAACACCAAGTAGTCGTAAGACAATGCCAAGTGCAGGAAGACAAAGCCTAGAGTTAGAGAAGAGAGGGATTTTGTCAGAGAACAACTCTCTGAGGCGACTCAGTGGGATGAGTCCGGGATTCTGAGAGACACCACTCTTCCCCTGCTGCGGGTTGGTTGGATTAAAGAGCAGCCAGGTGTGGCAGACCCAGATTCTCCAGCCTCAGTAGGGGCCTCTGTGGCAGGGGCAAGGCAGTGTGGCAGCCTGAAGCTGCTCTTCGCAGCAGCTGTGATTGGGTTCTTTCTGCGTGGCGAGAGGAGGTTGCTTTGTGCACCGAGGCCTCAGCTGATTGTGACCAGTCGCTTGGCATCCACAGCCCACGACCGCCAGGGTTTACCACGCACCCTCAGCGCCCGGGCGGGCCGTGCGCAGCGCGCCAGCCCAATCTCGCCTCCTATATTCAGAGTTGATTAGACGCTATTTCTGCCTGGATTTTTCAGAAGGCTCAAGAGCTTTTTTAATCACTACAGTGGCTCATTACGCTTTTGCAGTGACACTCATGTCCTTCAGTTCTCTTCTCAGATTAGATTCTATAGTCAGATGAATATTGGATGATTTCATTACATACAAATGCAATCAACAGTTTTGCATAAATTTCTTCTCTTTTCTTGAGTTTCAATTGACCCCAGCACCCATGGTGGCAGGCGCGATCCACATGCAAATGAGCTGGGTTTGCAGCGGAGGGGAGGGGCTGAGAGGAGGCGGGCACTAGCTCTAGCCCAGAGAGGATGAAGTCTTGATTGCTCAGGCTTTGGGAAATGGGCTTTGCGGATCTGGAGGGTGGAGAGGGGCTTGGAGCCAGCCATAGGCTAGCTCAGGGCTCCCAGTCTACACGAAGTTCTCCAGGTGACCTGAGGCACAGGCATGCTCAGAATGGAGACTCTCTGGGCCTAAGATGGACAGTGAAGCTCCTGGCCTCTTCACCTGGGCTCATGGCAGGACGATTCCGTGCAGGCTCCTTAGCAACACGTACTTTACTGTCTTAACAACTAGCTGGTGTGTTGCCCCATGCGTTCCTGCTAGGTGATGGCTCTGATCAGAAGAGAGCCCACGGTGGGTGCTGTTATTACAGCATCATTATTCCTGTGGGCAGCTTATGCTGTGAGAGCAATCAACAACCGGGAAAAGCCAGCCTAAGGCAGTTGGCAGAGTTTAGAAACTGGTTCATAGTAGTTCTAAGGGTCTCTTTCTGGATTTTTCCAGCCCTTTTGTGATAGAAGAAGAGAATATTCTAAGAGTTGGGCCTCAGAAGCTTCCTAATCTTGATTCTGCTTGTTTCTCCTAGGGCTGAACCGAGTCTCTAAGGAGGAGTTCAGTCCCTCAACAGTGTTTGCCTTCAAGTGTTCCTAGTGTCTGTCATGGGTCCTAGTCCTGGCTGAAATCAACAGCAGGGTAGAAACTAAAGAAGGGAGAAGACCAAAGAGGACCGAGCTGTGACCTTACATTGCCCCACATACAGCTTCAAAGCTGAGGACAGATGTCATCTGACCTATTGTCTTCCTTCTGGACAATGGAACCTTGAAACAGACAGTGACAACCAGTCATGGAGCATGGATGAGTACTCCCTGTGCTGCACACCACACTCAGACCCTTCTATCCCTTCCCTAGACTGAGATGTGGACATCTTAGAGTTTATATTTAAGCTAGGGGAAGGAAGCATTGAGGCCCAGAGAGGGAATTGAAGCCAGAATCTTCTGGCGTGGTCTGGAGCCTCCCCCTGTTCTGCCTCCTCCTGGGGATTATCTCTGACTCTCATTCCACCTCTGACTGCCCGCCCTTGCAGTCTCCCTTCCGCTCTTCTGAGGCCTCGGCCTCTAGCATTTATGTGTGCACATTTCTCCTGCTGGTTCTTTACAGCTCTGTCTAGCCTAGTCCCTTTGCTCTCAGTAGGGTGTGTTGGTTTCACCAGAGTTAGCATCTGAATGGAATGGGCTGATCTGAGACCCCAGGGCTGCTCCAGGTAGAGCTCTGGTTCTTAGAGGTGTTTCCCAGTATCTCCAGAATGTTCCACCAGTGGCCTTCCCTGGCCATTTTTCTTCACCTGCCAGGCAAGGACAGCAAGGAAGGAACCATCACTCATCCATCAGAGATTTGACAAAGATAGTTAAGGGTCTGAGACCCAGGAAGAGACATGTGGACTGTCAGCTACTCATTGGAGATGTGCTCAGATCAGCCATTATCCAGACATGAGGGAACCAGTTGGGGCACATAAAGGGGACTGAGCCATGGCTGACTGCCGTCCTGTCTGAAGGTTGGGGTTGGGAGAGCCCAAGGCCCTCACCACTCTGCACTCTAGGGTGATTGTGTCTCTCTACCTTCAGGCCTGAGCAGCTTTGCCAACCTCCTCTTCTTCATATGAATTCCAGTTACAGCACAGAGGGCCACTCCCCGCCATTTCCCTCCTTTCTGACCTTGAACACATAGACACCTTCACAACTAACTCTATAATGGTCTGGCAAGGAAGAACACTGTCTGAATTGTACAGCTAGTGGTCTCTCACAGGCCAAGGACTTCTGTGAGCCTGTTTCTTCCTCTGAGATGCAGACAGCAGTTCTTCCTCGCAGGTTAGCTGTGAAGGGACCTGGTCCGACCTGAGCACAAAGTAGCCATTCAATAAAGCCCTTGCCCTAGCCTAAAGAAGTGTCTGCGCCAGCAGAGAGCTGCAGAATTTAAGCATGTAGGCATGGGCATGGAGAGGGACTGGTGTCGGGAGTGGCACAAGAGAGAGTGTGGATGGAGGAAGCTCTGAAACAAGGATACAGATGCCCATGCAGTTGCAGCCAGGGATCCCAAGGAAGTTGACTCAGCAGTCCAGTCTGGAGCAGGCTGCAGAGCTTGACTCTTTTAAGTTGGGGAAGGAATGACCTTACTGGATGTCAGCAGTGCTCCAGGCAGGGTCTTGTCTGTTGCTTACACCAGTCCATTAGCTTCAGAAGGGCAAATGGGGGCCAAGGGAGGTCCTGACATGGGCCACAGAGCTGGGAAGTGTCCTATCTGGGATTCAAACCCTAGTTTAGCTGGCTTCAGAACTGGGTGCTCAGTTCCTCCTGACACTATCTTCCTGCATCTCTGGTGAGGAGAAGCTGTATGCATACAATGCTTCAGAAACACTCTGAGTGAGGAGGGGAGCAAAGAGAGCCCCACCAGAGGGTCTGGATGTGCAGACCTGGAACCTGACTCAACAGAATGGGGGCCTGGAGGGGGGATGGGCTGGACTGTCACTAGGGCCTGAGGTTAGTAGCATGTTGACTGGTGAGCTGGCGCTGGGACTTCTGACCCTGACCTGTGTTTAAGAAAATCCATTTTATTCTCCTCATCCGGTGCAGTTAATGCCTCCATCTGGCTGGTCCCCCAGAAAAGGTCCCAGTGACATCACACTATGCCCACCTCAGCTTTTCTATTCTCTTTCTGTAGGACTTTGGCCAAGTAAACTGTACCACCTTCTGACCCCTGTGTACTTCAGCTGTGAGGTGGGCTGGCAGTGCCCACAGCACAGGGCTGGATGCAGAACAGGTGCTAGGCAGAGGATCTGCCACCCTGAGCCATGCTCAGAGCCCATTGCAGAATATCAAAAGCCAAAACCTGCTGCCTTTGCTCCCTTTTGTTCCCTGGAGGGAGCATGGAACCTAGGCTGACAGCTGCCCATCTATAGTCAGAGAAGCCTGGATTAGGGAAGCAGGATGTGGCTCACTTGGTAGAGTGCTTCTCATAGCATATATGAGGCCTTGGGTTCGATTCTCAGCACTACTAAAACTGGGCATAGTGACCCACATCTGTAATTCCCAGATGTGGAATCAGAGGTCTAAGGTCATTCTTGACTACACAGCAAGTTGAAGGGCAGTTGAGATCCTGTTTTTTTTAATCAACCAGTCAGCCAGCCAGTGAGTCAAATAGAACCTGTTCTTATGCCCTCTGGGGCCTTGGCAGCTCTCAGGAGCAAGTTCACTTACAACTTTGAGAAAACATGAAAGATGGGCCCACCCATAGAGCTCATGTGAAGCAAAGCCGGGCCACTGTATGCAGGGCTTTTGGACCCAGGCCTGGCACACAGCAAGTGAGTTCTTTATCTGTTCAAGACTTTCCCCCGGCTTCAGTGTCCTCAGGACAAAGTGCTGCCAGGGACTGGGCTCATGTTTCAGATGTCACGTTGTCTTTGCACCCCAAGTTCTATCTTAAATCACCTTATTTTCTTCTTTTCGGGTTCCTTCCACTCACAGGGTCGTTTTCGGCAGTCTGCCACGTCTGGATCTTCCTCTGAAGGTGGATCAGTTCTATTCCCCCAACACTGCATGGCCTTGTACGTTAAATGGTTCTACTTAATGTATAGTGAGGGCCATGAAAGTCCCCCCTCCAGGTGGATCTCCCAGAGGGCAATGGCCCTGTACATGGTCTTTCCTGACACAAAGCTGCTGTGTAATGTATGGATTCCTTCATCAGGCAAAGATGTTTAACTCAGGAACTGAGCACATATTTCTTGAATAAAACACAGCTTTGGAGGGAAGATTCCCTTTAGAGACTCCTATAGATCCTGAGAAGATTCCTGAGACACTTTACTTTCTCTCCTCTAATTCTTTAAGTGCATTCTATAAAGGAGACCATGTCTGTGCAGAGCCTCCAGGATTGGTGCGGTGGTGTCAGTATGTCAGGCATAATCTGCTAGTCCAGGTTTGGTTGAGGTCTCTGGGACCTGGAGGCTGGAACCGGGGGAAGGAGGCTTTGGGGCTCTGGAGCAATTGTTATAAAGTAAACTCCATAATCAGGTAAATGCATGCATGCGAAGGGTGGTTCCCCCGCAGCTGTGGGCATCCTCTGGCCAGCCAGAGGAGACCTGCCTAATCTCTGTGTAATGAAAATGTGGGTCTAATTACAGCAGCAGGCCAGGACTGGGCTAAGACTAGAGGGGGGATTCCATCCTGGCAGCAAAATTAGGACATTTAAACTGTCAGGCTGAATCTGGGAGAGGCCTGATTACCTGGACTGCGAAGACGCTGCTTTGGTTTTGTGTCGACAGTAATTTCCTGGTCATCAGGCATGAAGCCACTTTCTTTCTCCTGCAGTGGGGGTCCAGGACCTGCTTTTCTGACCCCCATTTCCATGCCAGACCCACCCAGAAGACCTGGCTTGAGCATGAATAAGGACAGGGAAACTGATGCACAAATCACCCATGCTGGCTATGTGCCATTTGTCCTTGGGTCATGGGTGTGTCAGGGATATGCATACTGATAGGATACAGATGACACAGTGCTATGCACACTGTATGTGGGGTACATGGGGTGCAGGTGTGAAGACAGACTAAGTGACAGAAGTCTTCTGTGGATTGTGTGCAGCTGATTCATCTATTTAGCACATAGGAGAGGTTACATACTTGTGTGCTATATTTGAATATCAGATATGGTACACATGTATGAGTCATGTGTACATAGGTTATATGAGGTGTATGTTCACAGTGGTATGTGCTGGGCCTTAAATGCCATGAAAGAATGGGTCAAACCCCTCAACTCTAGTGGGGTACCAGAGGTGCAAGGTATACAGCTGGTGAATGAATTTATATGAAAGGAACCTGAGAGCTGTGTGATACACATTTCAAAGCTATATGTATATATTTCAAAGCTATATATAGGTTGCCATGTCTGTGTCTGTGTGTGTGTGTGTGTGTGTGTGTGTGTGTGTGTGTGAGAGAGAGAGAGAGAGAGAGAGAGAGAGAGAGAGAGAGAGAATGTGTGAGTGTGTGTGCACGTATGTGACTGTGAGTGTGAATGGAGCGTATGTTAGTGTGGGGGTGTGCTCTCCTACTGTGTCATTAACTGCACCAGCACCTGGAGAACTTCAGAAGCCTGACCTGTGGTGCTGCAGATTTGGGATCAAGGCCTGCCTCTGCCACTGACTGGTTGAGGGCATGGGTATATTTTTTACTTTTAATATTTCTGACTAAAACACTTGTAGAAGTAACTTAGCAGAAGAAGGGCTGGGACCAGTGAGGTGACTCAGTGCTGGCAGCTAAGACCTGTGCCCTGGGTCTGACCCCTGGAACTAGCATGGTGGACAGACAGAACTGACCCTATAGGCTGACCTCTGCTCTCTATACACACATAGCATGCCCCTCCCACAGTCATATACACAGATAAATGTAAAAATACCCCTTCCCTCTTAGTTTGCTTGTTATTGTTTCACATTATTTATCTCACAATTTGGAGGAACAGCCAACCATGGCTGGAAGGCAGCACCAGTAGCTGTTCACATGGTCTCCACTGTGAGGAAGCAGACAGTGACCTGCTGCTCCCTTCCATGGCTCCTTTTTACACAGTCCTCCTTCAGCTGCAGGGTGATGCTGTGCACATTTACCTCACCTCAATTAACACAGTCTATGAGCTCCCTCACAGACAAGCCCAGAGATTGGTCTCCATGGTGATTCTAGACACCATCACCAGGGAGGTATGCCACTCAATCTCTTGGAAAACATAGATGTCTGGCACTGTATTATGTGCTTATTACATTTAACAGATGGAGAAACAGAAGCCCTGAGCTGCTAGGTAACAGTGAAGCAGGCAAACCTGGGCAGTCTGATATTGTACTGCCAGGCATCATGTCACACCAGAGTCACCCTAAAGACTGACAAACTGAGCTCCAGGTTCACCACACAGCCAGAACCCAGTAAATGTCATTGGCACATGATAGGTGCTCAGGGGGTGTATTAAACAGCTTTGAGAATGTGTAAAAAACAATAGGCAGAAAGCTCATCTACGCTTGGCACAGAATAGGTGTGTGTTGATTATATTTTCTTTTTTTTTTAAACTTTATTTATTTATTTGCCTTGGTGTTTGCCTGGAACTGGAACTACAGACAGTTGTTAGCTGCCATGTGGGTGCTGGGAATTGAACCCGGGTCCTCTGGAAGAGCAGACGGTGCTCTCAACCTCTGAGCCATCTCTCCAGCCCCTTGATTATATTTTCAAAAGGCTTATGATCCATACATTCACATACATTTCACAGAAAGATCACAAAACATGTAAATCCATGTAGAATGATGTCTTGAGGTGTCCCACACAAACACATCCTCGACATCTATGACATAGATGAACCTACACAGCATAATGACAATCACCCAAAAAGTAGGCATGGTCCTGGCTGGTATACAGTCAGACTGAGTGATCATATATATATTGTGCAGTGCTTAGATGTATGTGACTATATGCATATACACAATGGCACAGTGTCTGGATTTGTTGCTATGTTTTATCTACTTTTGAGATGCATCTGTTTATTAGTGATTCATACTCTGTGCATCGTTGCTACATGTCACCTTGAAGCTAAATTGTTAAAAACCACTGTTATTTAAGACAGCTCCCTCTTCACACCAGCCCCCTCCTTATTGTGATCTATAAAACATAATGTAACTTTAATGTGAGGCATCATTCATTTTGAGTGTGTTGTGTACGTTTTTATGGTGCTGTCGTGGGTGCCCACTTAGTACTGTGGAGGCCAGAGGGGAACACTTTTGGTGAACTTCTAGGATCTGTCTGTCTGTTCTCCAACACAGGTTGCAGAGACCAGGGCACCTAGATGGCACTATATAGATGCTGGAGATTCAAACTCAGATCCTCGGGCTTTCACAGTGACTGACAGCCCACCTCTTTACTCCTCACTAGCTCTCTAACCTCCGTTCCCAGTGTCCAGGCTTGTCTCTGAGCAAAGGCCAGAGCTGCAGAGCTGTGGACAGACCTCTTCCGGCGCCCTGCACACGGGCCTGTGCGGCGCAAACTCAACGTGATGAGCGCATCACCGCAGCAGCCCGGGTCACTACTGCATGCTGCCTGGCGGGCGGCATAGCCTCCTCCCTGCAGTCTCCCGGGGCGCGACCTCGTGTACTCACATCGGGGACCCGGGCCCTGTACGTTTCCCGGCGGCCGCAGGGCGGGCAGGAAGCGGCGCATTGTTCCCTGGCCGAGGCCAGAGGGGAGTTCCCAGCTGCATACAGAAGGAGTGAAAGCCGCGCCCTCTGCGACTTGAGCTCAGCTGACCCTGACATCCGCTCGCCCCGAAGCCTGGGGTTCTAGGTTCGAATCCCTGTTTGCAGTCTCTCTTAATTTCCCCTCAGATGCCCTTAAACTTTAACGGTCCGTTGCAAGCTCCCTCCAGCCCACTTGTTCCGCGGCCCACCCTCGAAGTAGAGATTCAGCAGCTGGAGAGAAACAAGTAATACAGTTCTAGTTAAGTGCCTTGGTGCAAAATAGGCTTCTCACACTGGAACCTAAGACCCTCGGCTGGGCACGATTTTGCCTGTGAGCACTGTGATGGGTGGCGAAACCGAGGCATGGCAGAGGTAATACTGGTTTAAGGTCACCAATCGCAAAGTTGCTTGTTTGGAAGTTTGACAGTCTCAGGGTCCTTCTCGCTCTGTGTGCCCTGAACCTTTGTGGTTGTAGGTTGTAGTGGATCAAATAAACACTAGTCCAGTGAGAGTAAAATAACTGTTCATCGTGACTCACTGAATCTCATACCTTCCACCGTCGGGCAGGGAGAATCAAAGGCTCAGAAAGGTCCACTAAATGCCAGAAGGCCACACAGTAAAACGGTTGTTGTGAAGCAAGGCCCTAACCTCCACCTGCCGCTGAACCTGGACCTCTTCTGGATCCATCCTTCCTCCTGCCTATTGGAATGTTGGGGACCTGTCCTGAAGTGCGTTGGCTGGCTGGGCCTTGAGATTCTGATTATGGAGGAACTGCCTCCTTTCCACCCCTGCCCCCAACCCGGGAACCCTACACCGGGGGGTGGGGGTGGGGGTAGGGGTGGGGGGTGTAATTGAGATCAGATGCGACTGTGACCCGCGGAATGCTCCCGGGAACCTGGAAGCATTTATTGTCTGCAAGGGAATCCAGGTCTCCCTGCTGCCCTCCCTCCCTCCCTGCTTGCCCCCCCCCCCGCTCCCTCCCCAGGAGGAGCCTCGGGTACTGCCTGGGGTTAGAGCTGGCCTTGATGAATAGACTGCTGGAAGCGCCATCCAGGCTTCCTGCTTCCTGGGGATACAGTTACAGGGGGCCAGACTTCCTGCCCCTCTGGCAGCCTCTCTTTCCAGAGTGGAGCTGCAGGCTCTCGGTGTAGGAACTGAGCAGCTGGCGCAGGTTCGGTCTGACGGGCTCAAATGTCACCTCCTCAGGGAGGCCCTCCCTGACCACCCCCAGGAACTAGCCCACCAACGGGCAGTGCTTTCTTTGGCTGTGATGGATGTGTTTACCTCGAGGGCGGCAGGGGCTTTGCTCTGCTCACAGTCATGGGTCCTAGAGCTGTGCCCACAGATAGTACGCTCAGCAAATACCAGCTAACCGATAGAGCCTCTGCAGGAGTGGTTCTCTTTGACCTCTGACAGTGGAACATGACTTTGAAGTTCCACCACTGACCTCCAGACCCCAGGTCAGCACAACTTCACCCTTTTTTGGTCCTAAACTCCAGTTTCTGTGGCTTCCTGTTCTACCAGTGATCTGCTGTCTCTGGCCCCCACTTGGGAGCTCCAGGCTGGCCTCTGACCTCATGGATTTGATCGCTGCCTGCCTGGTCTATTGCTGTGTTACTTTTCCTGAACTAACAGGATTCTTCTTCCAACAAGAGCCAATGTGAGAAGCCTAGGATATGTGACTGGTGAGGGTGAAAGGTGGGGGAACAGTGGCTGACGGCAAGATGCCTGACATTCTCTCTCCTGATGCCCCTAGGACACTCCTGCAGATCCTTTGCTTTGAAGGAATTTGAAGTACATAGTTTGAAAACCCACTTCCTTGATTTAAAAAAAAAAAAGAGTTGGTAACACAGCCCCAGTGTGTGTGTGTGTGTGTGTGTGTGTGTGTGTGTGTGTGTGTGTGGCTCTGGAGGATTGGACTCAGGACATAGGCTTGGTGGCAAGCCCCTTTACCTGCTGAGCCATCTACACAGCCCCAGTAATTTTCACTGTTGTTCGGGACATGTTGCTGCAGGGCCTTTTCTGAGTGTCCAGCTGATGTGTGTCCATCCATTACTTCTTCCCCACACCAACAAGAATGGGCTCCAGTGTGGGCTGGCCTTGCTGCTAATCTCTTGTCTCTCACTTATCTTCATCTGGTAGCAGCCTGGCACAGTTGCAGGGGCAGGGAGCCTGCTGGCAGAGCACCCTGTGTGACTGTGGGAGAATCCCATTGTGAGAGCAAGAGCCCTGTCCTGCTGCAGCCCCTTGAGAAAAAAAGGCTCTTGAGTGAAGGAGGGGCCAATGAAGCCTTGTCCCGGGATGCATGCTGTCTGGAGTTCAGCCCACACTCATGTCTTTCTTACTGCTGAGAACAGGCCCTGCAATTGTACCCTGTAGATACATGCTCAGGAACAGCCAGGGTGGTTTCCTGCATGTGACCTGTGATGAGTTTACTGGTCTTCTGACACCATCTCAGCACTGACAGTGGCCCCAGAACAGAAGCTGCCCATTCCATTTGCTGCAGTCTCTGTGAGCTGTCAGCCACCTTCTGTGTGGGTGAGACTGAACATGCTGCTATCAGGTAGTCAAGCATAGGCCCTCACCCTGGACATGCTCAGAACCTGCTTGTTTCAAGTGCTGGTGATCTGCTGGAGGACCAAGGAGCAAGTGACAGGCAGTGATGAGGGAGGGAAAGCCTTCCTGAGGAAGCTGGGGAAGGAGGGAGGGAGTTCCCAGGCAACACTAAGGAGGCACAGGAGGCCAGGTGGTGGTGGGGTGCGTGAGCAAGAACCAGGGGTGACTCCACAACAATAGCAGGCCAGTGTAAATCTGGTCTCAGTTTTACACTGTGGCTAGAGTTGGGGTATTTGAACTTTGTTTAAAACAAAAATGTTGCCTCAAAATCTGTTTCCTGGGCATAGGTCTTGGGGATGAAATGTAAATTCCCTAAGACAGAGTAGGACACCTGCTGTAGCTAGGCAGTAAGAAGCCCGCTTGGACTGCTGTCTCGTCTGGGCACTTTAGACCCTGTGCCTGGGGTGGGGGGCGCTGGTGGAGGTCCCATCCTAATTCATAGAGGTCAAGGGAGACAGGATATCCACCCCCTCTCAGGAAGGCCCCTAGGAAGCCTTCAGTGTGCCTTGCTTGAGCCAACCTGAAAAAGGTGGCCTATGCTGCCACCTGGTGGTCACTCTCGAGCACTGTCCTGTGCAGGATTCCTATCACCCCCACCCCTTTGCGACTCTGGAGACCTTTACTGCTGAATCCTGTCACGTAGTTTGCTTTCTGTATTTCCTAAGGTCCCTCTGGCTGTCTGTATATCAGCCTGTAGTTCAGTCTTGGTTTATTCCTCTCCCTCAATCTCAAATCCAATCTGTTCCTATGGAAAATGTAAAAGAAACTCAATATCTTTTCTATCCTAGGGTTAAACAAGACAAATTTCATTTAAAAATATTGTAAAGAAGCTGCTTGGCAGAAAGCCAAATTCTTTCAAGGTCAGCACTTTTTTTCTTAATTTGATTTGTGTGTGTGTGTGTGTGTGTGTGTGTGTGTGTGTGTGTGTGTGTGATGCCTGTAGAGCTAGTGTTCTTGATGCTCAGAGAGGCCAAAAGAGGGCGTTGGATCCCTTAGGACTGATGTTCTGTCTCACTGTGTGGGTCCTGAAAGTCAAATCTGGGTCCACTCAAAGTGCAGCTGTCCTCTTCACCGTGAAGCCATTTTTCCAGCTCCAGGGTCAGCACTTCCCGAATTCAAAGTATGTGTACTAGGTGCTCACAATTGCTTTCTGTTTACCGACTGCTACACTTTAAATTAGCCAGTCCTGTAAGAATGTGAGATGTAGTCTGATGCATGGGACTCCGCCCTTTGCACAGGGAGCAGAAACCCAGCAAGACCCACATGCTTGGTTAGATATAGCTGTACACCCTCTGCAGAAGTCCAATGTACTGCCTTGCTGAAGTACTGTGGATTGTGTGACTATTTTCTTGAGGCCCCAGACTCATTAAACAGATATACTGTCCATCTTCAAACCAGCTAAACTCTGGCCCCACTTTCCCTTCAGCCAGCCTTGGCTGGGCGGTGTCCCACCACGGCTCAGGCTGTATTCCAGTGCCTGCCTCCCGCCTTCAAAGCTTACTTTGTTATTAGGAACCCCCTGAACACACACCTCAGTCATGTCACTTGACCCAGTGTCCCAGACTGGAAAGCAGAGTTAAGAACAATCATGCCTCTTTCAGGGGGTTATTTTTATGGAGGGAAGAAATGTCATATAAGAAGTTTTGCTGAGCTGGGGCTGTGTACAGGGTTAGAGGCACTGTGCCAGGCAAGGCCACCCTCACATGACACTCCAGCTGTAAGCTGGGAGGGTCCTTGAGCCATTCTCAGGTTTGAGAATTTTCTAGAAAGACTCACAGAACTCCTTCAGGAACTGGTTATACTCCTATTTTGGTTGGTTCCAGGGAGGTTCATGTTAATGTTGGCCAAAGGAAAAGAAGGATCCCCAGGAAAGGGGAGCTGTCTGCCCAAATGTGGTGTTCCTGAGTGTGGATTTGACATCATTATTTATGGAGTGTGGCCAGTAGGTCAAGTGCCTTCATGTTCAGAGATGATGTAGTATGAGTGTCATTGATGGGCCAGTTAGTGTCCCCACATTCAAACTGTCTATTGATAGATGTAGCCTGGTCCAAAGCCTCACATCCTAAGCCGTGTGGTTGATCTACCCCAAATCACACGTGTGAGAGTATGCAGTCTGCCTGCCTCAAGGAGATATAGCACTCAGTCCAGAGAACTTTACCGAAGCCCAGGTGAGATCAAGTCTATAACTACACAGATGTTTCTGCTTTCTCAGAGACTTAGCCATTATTATGCTGCATCTCATAGGTCCCCCTGCTTCTGGACCTTTGCACGTGCTATTCTCTCAGGAAAGATATTCTCTCAGGAGAGTGTTAGGGTTGCGAGAGGTGCCCTTGGTGTGCATTTGCTTCTTCTGCCGTCACTGTGGCTTTGTGCCCATCCCCCCGGGGAAAGACGGTGTTTGGCCTGTTCTTTCTTTCTAAGATTTATTTATTTATTATGCATACAGTTTTGCAGAAGAGGGCACCAGACCTCATCATAGATGGTTGTGAGCCACCATGTGGTTTTGCTGGGAATTGAACTCAGGTCCTCTGGAAGAACAGTCAGTGCTCTTAGCCTCTGAGCCATCTCTCCAGCCCCTAGTCAGTGCTCTTAACCACAGAGCCATCTCTCCAGCCCCCTGTTCTTTCTTTTAAAGATTTATTTATTTATTATGTATACAGTATACAGAAGAGAGTACCAGATCTCATTATAGATGGTTGGGAGCCACCATGTGGTTGCTGGGAATTGAACTCAGGTCCTCTGGAGGAACAGTCAGTGCTCTTAACCTCTGAGCCATCTCTCCAGCCCCTGTCCTGTTCTTTCTTATCCTAGGTGCTTGACGTAGAGTATGATGTCCACAGCATTAGGCAGCCAGTTATTAAGCTAATTTTTTAATTCTCCACCATGCTTAAAACCCAGGTTAGACCTGGAGAAAGGATCTGAATGTAGGAGGCACGAGTGTAGTACAGAAACTCAGCTTGTAGCTAAGAGCGGGGTTAGGGGCAAGGCTGTCTGTACCATCTGGGCCCTCATTTAAATCCAAGGACAGGAAGAGCCAGGCAGGCTCTGCTCCCTGTGTGTGTGTGTGTGTGTGTGTGTGTGTGTGTGTGTGTGTGTTGTGTGTGTGTGTGTAGATCGGCTAGTCTTGAACTCACAGAGATCTTCCTGCCTCCTAAGTGCTGGGGTTAAAGGCATGCACTCTCATGGCCTCTTGAAAGGAGCTTGGTGGTAGCCTGCCTGTCTCTAAAGGGCTGTGGGGCAGAGGAAATGACATTCTATGGGGTTCTAGAGATTAGAGATTTAGGCTTGGGTGTTATATGTCCCAGGACATTTTTAGGATAGAGGCTCTGTGTTGAGGAGAGTTGGGCACGGGGTAACCTCATCTATATGCAGGAGGGTAAGGACCCAAGGTGTTTTGAGGTCCAGATATTGC
>PVIH01028119.1:0-15722 GCA_004025045.1 Sigmodon hispidus | reverse complement strand
TCAGTGGTAGAGCCCCTGCCTAGAATCCCCCAGTGAGGGGCTGGGGTGTGGCTCAGTGGTAGAGCCCCTGCCTAGAATCCCCCAGTGAGGGGCTGGGGTGTGGCTCAGTGGTAGAGCCCCTGCCTAGAATCCCCCAGTGAGGGGCTGGGGTGTGGCTCAGTGGTAGAGCCCCTGCCTAGAGTCCCCCAGTGAGGGGCTGGACTGTGGCTCAGTGGTAGAGCCCCTGCCTAGAATCCCCCAGTGAGGGGCTGGGGTGTGGCTCAGTGGTAGAGCCTCTGCCTAGAATCCCCCAGTGAAGGGCTGGGGTGTGGCTCAGTGGTAGAGCCTCTTAGTGGTAAAGCTTCTGCCTAGTTGAGGTGATAAATGAGATAATGAAGAGTGGGGGAGGCCGTTAGGAGAGATAAGGAGCAAAGGAAAGATGTTCTAAACCAAAACAACAGAATATAGGGCAGTCTGGAGGCCAGTGAGGGTCTATGTCTTAAGACTGGGGAGCCAGTATTGAAGACCGCACTGGATGGGCTGGTGTTGGGAGATGAGACAGGAGAGGTGGATAGGACCCAGTGTTCAGTGGGCCTTGAATGCCACAATCAGGTGCTGAGGTTTATGCTAAGAACTTGGGGGATTTTGAGCAGAGAACTGGGTTAGGTGCACTTTAAAAATTTCCTTCTAGAGCCATGTGAGAGAACCAAGGTGGAGGACAGTTGCCAGGAGCAGAGGCTGATATTGAGGAGTAACCATGGCTGAAAAGGACAGCCTAAGTTCTAGAAAGATCTGGGATAAGTAGGCTTGGTAATTGACTGACGATTTATCTTTCTTCCTAGGAGCCCGAGGGTTTGCCTTTTCCCAGGGACGGGGACGGTACCTTGAGTGTATGTCCTGCAGTTCTTTGGATCAGAGCTGCGAGCGAGGCCGGGACCAGAGCCTGCAATGTCGTTATCCTGGAGAACAATGTATCGAAGTGGTGACCCTGGGGAGCACGGCAAGTAAGCTCTCACCTGCAGGGAGGTCCTCCTACCTAACAGACTTTCAAAAGCAGGGACTGTAAGCAAGAAGCAACTTAATGTGCACGCATGCGCAGGCTCATTCCGTCTGCTGAGATTGACCAGGAACCCAGCTAGCTACTTCGTCACGTCTCACATATCGCTTTCATTCTGATCACTGACTCGTGGCACAATACGGCTGCCAGAGCTCCAGATCTGGTGTCTATGTTCCAGGTAGAAGAAAAGGAAAATAAAGCTCCTCCCCCAAATATATATTCATTCCTTCTTTCTGGAAATGCCACAAATACATGAAGTTCTGTTTATCATATGGGCCTCCTTTATCATACGACAAAGAGAGAATAGAAAATGGGATCCTTTGGCTAGGGATGAAGTTATCCTAAATAACAAGAAGAAAGTGTTGTGGGGGGAAGGGCAAGGGGGCAAATCCACAACCAGCTCCTAATCATGATCTGACCTCTGCCCCTTTCAGGAAACATGAAGGATGAGACCTACACCAAAGGCTGTGGCAGTCTTCCCGGGTGCCCGGGCATAGCAGGTTTCCATGGCAACCACACCTTTCATCTCCTGAAATGCTGCAATTCCACCCACTGTAATGGCGGCCCAGGTGAGGGACAGACTGGGGTGGATGCTGTTGGCTCTGTCTGGAACCACCGTTCTCTCTTTCATAAGTCTTCTCCATTTCTCCAGCATCAGCATCACCTCTTCCCTGGCCCCACGAGGCTGGTTCAGGGTCATTCTTCCAGCACACACAGCCCACTCAACCTCACAACCCAGCTCTGCCCACCCCGGGTCAGAACTGCCTGGTGATAAAGCTGTGAGACCTGAGAAGGTAGAGCTAAATTGTCCTGGCCAGTGTGGTGTCCCAACACAGTCAGCATGGTTTTAAAGTATTTCATGAAAATGTATTAAATAGAGCTGGAGAGTTGGCTCAGTGGTTAAGGCCACAGGTTACTGTTGCAGAGCATTTAGGTTTGATTCCCAGCACCTATGTGGCTGCTCACATCTGTTACGGCAGTTCCAGGGTATCTGATGCCCTCTTCTGGACTCCATAGGTACTACACACATACAACACACACACACACACACACACACACACACACACACAAACACACACATAAAAAAATCTTTTTTAAAGTGTCAAAAAAATGGGCTGAAGAGATGGCTCGGTGATTAAGAGCACAGGCTGTCTTTCCAGAGGTCCTGAGTTTAATTTCCAGCACTCACATGTTGGCTCAAAACCATCTCTAGTGGGATCTAATGCCCTCTGCTGGCATAAAGGCATACATGCAGATAGAGCACTCATATACATAAAATAAACAAATCTTTAAAAGAAAAAAATGTTACAATTAAGCTAAACCCTGCTTTTAATTCATAGGCCAGCTGGTGGAAGCCAAAGCCTGGTACATGTCAGGTAGATCCTCCTCAGTCTTGGCAACAAGAACCTTTACCCACTGAGGCATCTCAATCCTAAACGTATTATTTAATATTAGTTTATTTGAACCAAAACATCCTCAGCACTCCAGAGGTAGAGGGTTTGGAAGTTTGAATTCATCCTCCATATGTTGGGTTGCAAGAATAGCCTGGCCTACACGAAATCCATGTACAGGCAATGTCTTTAGTCCCTGGATTACAGCCCCTCTCTCTGCCCAACAGGAGTTTTCTCAGTAATAAACATCTTCTGTATTAGGGGCTGCGGAGATGGCCCAGTGGTGAAGAGGAAGGACTGCCCGGACCTGGGTTCAGTTCCACGCACCTGACTGGAGAGTTCACCACCACCTCTAACTCTAGCTCCAAGGGATCTAAAGCTTATTTCTGGCCTCTGCAAGCACATGTTATCATTTTTATTTTTAAATTTGCATGTATCTTGTGTATGTGTGTATGTTCATGCACGTAGGTGAGCCTGCCATAGTCCATGCATGGAAGTCAGAAGACTTCCAGGGGTCAGTTCCCTCCTTCTGCCATGTGGGTCCTTGGAATTGAACTTTGGGCATCAGATTTGGCTGCAAGATCTTCTACCTGCTAAGCCATATTGTCAGCCCTAGAATTATATTTAACGCTAATAATTTAAACCTTAGGAACCATAGATGACCAGTGGCTGCTTTAGTGGACAATGTCACTCAGTATGGCAACTTCTGAGAGGGGAGGGTTTGTTTCATAATAAATAGTTAATTAAGGCCCTCCATCAGGCTCAGCCGGATGTGGGTGGGGCTCAGCTCTAGAGAACAAGACCTCAAAAGAAAGTGTAGTTCCCGCGCATGATCACCAGGTGGCGCCCTAGCATGTAGGGCTGAGCATGGGCAGATGATGGATGGATGCGTGGTCCTAATGCGTATTTTTGGGTCCCTGTGTTTTTTCTGTCTTTAAGTTTCGGATCTTCAGAAATTACCACCGAATGGAGTCCAGTGTTACAGCTGTGAGGGGAACAGCACCCATGGGTGTTCCTCCAAAGAAACTTCCCTCATTGACTGCCGGGGACCGATGAATCAATGCCTGGAGGCCACGGGATTAGATGGTGAGACTCTATGGGAAATGGAAGGGGACCCACCCACTGGGGCACAGGAGCTGACCAGATAGGTGGGACCTAACCGTGGGTAGATCTTCATATGGAAAATGTGTTATTTACTCACAGAAAGGACAGATTGTAATAAGAGGATTGACCCTGTCAAACAAACAACAGTCTGCTTCATTACATCTTAATATAAATAATTTCTAACACAGGGTCTTACGATGTAGCAGCTCTGGATAGCTTGGAACTCTAGGTAAACCAGGCTGGCCTCAAACTCACAGAGATCTACCTGCCTCTGTGCCAGAACTAAAGGCGTGGACCACCAGAGATGGTCTCATAAATAATAGTTTTTGATAAAGGGAAATAAAAAGCCTGTTTTTCATAATGAAAAAGTGTAAAGAGAGGACTGTCATTGTTTACGGCGCGGCAACCCTCTTTCTGCCTGGCTTTAATAGCAGACATCTGGTCCTCAAGTCTGCTTTCATGTTCAGCCTGTTGCAATATCACATGTCCTGGGGTTTCTCTGGAAAAAGTGTCTCTCGTAGACTCAGAAGCTCCGAAGGACCAGATGACGTTTTAGAGTTACTATAAAAGCAATCCTGGTGTGAGTCTGATGAACTGTCAGGGGTCCTCGGAGCATCCTTTGGGAAGCACTGCTCACACAACAGAGGATGGGGGTGGCTATGGCGACCATCACCACCACCATCGGGCGCCTCTCCCTGAGCATCCTACCTCTCTTCTCTTTCCCCAGCACTGAGAAACGGGAGTTATACCGTGAAAGGCTGCACCACGGCTTCCTGGTGCCAAGGCTCCCATGTGGCAGACGCCTTCCTCCTGACCCACGTCAACATCTCGTGTTGTGCTGGCAGTGGCTGCAATGGTCTTCGAAGCAGTGCCCCGATTCCAGGCCCTGCTCACCTCAGCCTCCTCGGCTCCCTGCTCCTGACCTTCAGACTATGGGCTGTGCACCTCTGGACCTGAGTCCTGAACCCCAAGACCTGGCTGGACCCAGGGATATTTGTCTCACTCCTCAGCGTCATCTCTGCGGACCTGTGTCCCATCGTTTTGTCTTTGGACCTCAATTTTTCCAAGAACCAAAAAGGAAGTAAAACAAAGGCTGCGGGCGGCAGAGGGCTCTCGGTTGAGTTAATACTGTTGCTGTTATTATCATTGTTATTTCTCTAATTTATTATATATATATATAAATAAATAAGAAAGATTTTTTTTGTACTAATACACAAGGCTGGTGTCACACTTAGCTTTGGGTACATGAAAGTGAGTGGGGGGGGGCTCTTTTTTGTTTGATTTTGTTTTGACACAGAGTCTCACTATGTAGCCCTGGCTGTCCTGGAACTTATTCTGTAGACCAGGCTGGCCTCGAACTCAGAGATCACCCTGCTTTTCAACTCACTATTTTTGGTGGTTTTTTTTTTAATAATTTATTTTTATTTTATATGTGTTGGTGTTTTGCCTGCCTGGATGTCTGTGTGAGGGTGTCAGATGCCCTGGAACTGGAGTTACAGACAGTTGTGAGCTGCCATGTGGGTGCTGGGAATTGAACTCAGGTCCTCTGGAGCCATCTTTCTAGACCCTTACTTCATTGTTTTGAGACGAGGTCTCTTACTGAACCTTGAGCCCATCAGTTTGATTATACTGGTTACCAGCCAGTCACTATAGTTAGAGATGCACTCACTGTATCCTGACTTTTCTTCTTGGGTACTAGGGATCTGAACTCAGGCTCTCATTCCTGGGGCCAAATACTATTCCAACAAAGCCATATCTCCCAGCCTCTACTCTATATTATTGCTGATGCCTTCCAAGAAAAAAAAAAACAAACAATTAAGCCAAGACTGTATTTTCCATGATGTCCTGCAGCAGAGACAGCTGAAGATGATGTTATATAAGATGCTTCCTGTTTCAAATTGAAGATAATGTCACCATGATGCCTTGTAGTGGGGTCTCAGAGGACAGAAATGGCCACCCTCTGGTGTCCTCTTGCAGATAGTAAAGGCTAAGTTTTCTCTATTTCACTGTCTGCTCTAGGCATCAGTATTGCCGGCTCCCGAGTTGGTCTTCCAGGATCGTTAGATGCCAGTGATAAAATCGCTTTGTGCTGACTTAAGCAGAAACTGGTATCATATAGGGAGGTTAGATTCTAAGCAAAGTCTTGGGTCTCCTGGGGTTCGCCTGGGACAAGAAAGAATCTGAAAGCTGTGTAAATCAGATGCTCCTTCTTGCAGACTCTTTTCCTCCCCCACCCTCCTGTGAACCTGAGTGTGCACAAATTCAGACCTATGTGGGCAACCTCCAGTGCCATTCCTAAGATGGCATCCAGGCATTCGTCTTGGTTTTGAGACAACATCTCTCGTTTCTCACCAGCTTGGATTAGGCTGGGCCCAGCTGATCATCAAGCTCCATCCAGGACATCCCAGTCACCTCAGTGATGGAATTACAAGGGAGTGCCACCACACCTCAGCTTTTTTATTTATTTATTTTTTAACATGGGTTCTGGGCATTGAACTCAAGTCCTCTCAGGCTTGTGTGCCAAATGCTATCTATACTGAGTCATCCATCTCCTCAGCCCCCTCCCCCGTCTCTCTCACCCTCCCTCACTGCCTCTTTCCTCTTACATTTCTCTCCTGAGATTCTCCCCGCCCCCCAGACTGCCTACTTGGACTGCCCACATAGTAGACAAATAAGTCTACTTCGGAGCTAAAGACCAAAACCGCTTGAGTCCCTTTTTCCCGGTGGTTCTCACACATTAGCTAAAGGATCCACCAAGGCCAGTTCTGCCCACGGCTCCCCTCTGCTTAGGGCCAGGGAAGGTCACCTCATCCTGTGGTTCTCACGAAGCACAGCCCACTCATCAGGGAGCCAGGAAACATACCCTGTGGGAGAGATCTTGCCACAAGTAAGGAGAAGTAACTGATAAAAAAGCCAAAAAAAAAAAAAAGTTCCCACCACTTAGAATGCTCTAGTTGGTAGGCGGGATTGCTTCCTTCCACAGACTCGGGATGAATCACGTGGACGAGGCTACACCCAACTCAAAATGGTTGAAAGTAAAAAGGAAATTGATTTTTCTTATATAAAAAGCAGTTGTGAGTTAGGAGAATTCCTGAGTCGATGGATTCAATGGGTCCAGCATGTCCTAAATGGCCCAGGCTTGTCTATCTCATGATTTCAAGATGGTTGCCTCCATTTCAGGCATCACACCCATGTTCAGAGGCAATAGCAAAGAGGTCATTTACTCTGATGATTTCTTTGGGGAAAAAAGAAAGAAAGAAAAACCTGCTTTTGGACCTCCAGTGGACAAACAAGGTCTCTCAGATGCAATCAGGATAGTCCCGCCCCCTTGGCCATTCGTTGTCTTAGGTTCGGTTCTATTGGCTTGGACAAAACACTTGGACCAAAGTAAGAGATAAAAGAGAGCCTTTATCAATGAACTGATTTCTAACGGCAGCCTACTCTGCTCACAGATCAGTGCCTAGCCCAATGGTCATTAGAGGGGTGTCATCCAGCAACGGATGGGAACAGATGCAGACTAGACAGAGTCAGAGGAACCCTGAAGAAAAGGGGGAGGTGGGGAAGAGCTATAGGAATCAGAGAGTTGAGAACGAAAACATGGCCCAGAATCAACTAAGCATGGCTCAGAGGGCTCTCAGAGACTGAAGTGGCAATCACAGACTTGTATGTCTGAGCGCACCCCTAGGCCTATGTCACGGTTGTGTGGCTTGGTGTTCCTGTGAGACCATACAGCCGGAGTAGGGGTGTCTCTAGTTCTCTTGCCTCTGCTTGGGATACTTTCCCCGCTACTGGGTTGCCTTGACAAGCCCTGACATGACGGTCTATGCCTAGCCTTATTGTAATTTGTTATTCTGTGTATGGTTGATATCCCTGGGAGGCCTGTTCTTTTTTGGGGAGGTGGATAGAGGGAAGAGAATAAAGGGGGGCTGGGAAGGGTGGAGGTAAGGGAAGCTGAAGTTGAAATATAATGTATATAAAGAATAAAAATTTAAAAAGCCTCAAATTGGGCTCATTTTAGAATAGAGCCCATGATGGAGGAGCAGAGGCATGGCCATGGGAACAGCTGGGAACCCACATCTTTATGAGCATGAGACAGAGGGAATGGTACCAGTCTTTTAAACCCTCAAAGCTTGCCCTCGGCGACATGCAACCTCCAAGAAGACCACACCTTCAAATCCTTCCCAAACAGTTCCATCAACTGGAGAGCAAGTACTCAAACATATGATGAGCCTACAGGGAACATTCTCATTCAAACCCACACAGTCATAGATACTGGCTTAGGGATAGGTCATAGTAATCATCTGGGACAATGAGACACAAATCCCAGGACCCAAGAGATAGAGGTCAAGCCTGGGCTCCAAGGTGAGACCCTTTGTGTGTTGAGGCAGGGAGGAGGAAGAGGAAGAGGAAGAGAAGTGAGGAGAAGTGGGGATAAAAGATGGCTTAACGGTTAAAAGTGTCTGTGGTCAAGCCTGAGACCAGGGTTGGGGTCCTAGCGTGCATGTACTGAGCCAGACATGGAGCAAATGCCTGGAATTCCAGCTCCAAGGGAACTGACACCCTGCTTGGCTTCCATGAAACACACACACACACACACACACACACACACACACACACACAGAGAGAGAGAGAGAGAGAGAGAGAGAGAGAGAGAGAGAGAGAGAGAGAACAGGACAGCAATCTCGCTGTAGTTTAGGCTTGACTTGGCCATCTGTCTGTCCTGAGAATGGATGGCTTCCTTCATCTTGAAAGATGGTTGGCAGATAGCCCTGGGGCTAGAATTACTCGGGAGGCTGGGCAGGGGAAGAAAAAAACCAGATGAACAAAGAAGTCCACTGAAGGAAACTCATAGAAGAGATTCCCTCTTTCACTGAATCAGGGCCTCCTGGAGGTTATACTGGCCCCCAAACTATGTAGTCGAAGCTGGCCTCGAACTCCCTCTGCGTTCTAAACACTGAGAGATAGCGCCAGGGCTCTGTGCCTACTGGGTAAGCCCTCCACCCACTGAGCCTTGTTCCCCACCCCCTTCTCTAGCTGGGTTCAGGTTTTTATGTCACGTGCATCAAAATCCTATGAACAGAGTGCCTTGAAGAGACAGGACCTCTGCCCTCCCACGGAAGATGCAGAGAGCTGATGGGTGAGAACCAAGTCAGTTGCTCCTGCAGTGCTCACAGCTGGGGAGGAAGACATCAGTTAGAGATTAATAAAGTTACCCCCCTGTGGGTCTTGGGGACTAGATCAGCCAGTGAGGTGCTCAATGTACTAGGGTAAGGACCTGCGTGTCGCTTCCTCGAATCCAGGTGAAAAGATAGCCAGACACGCAAGACAGAGACAGGAGGAAGCCTGAGTGTCAGGCGTATGTGAGAGAGCCTATCTCAAAGAGAAGGTGGACACACCCAAGAAGAACTGACACCCAAGCTTATCCCCCGGCTATCACAGGAAGGTGCATGGTTGTGTACCTGCACACGGGGAACGAACACACACACACATTCATACAGAAATAAACATACATTCACATACACACATGTACACAAACACACGTTTACACACAAACACACACACTGGAGAAATTTAATCCCCCTGGGAGCCATTAAGAGGGTGGGAACTTAATTCAACTATGGTGCTCGGTGGGTGGGGGTGGGAGGGTTGCTTAAGGTCAATGAAGTCATCAGGGTGGGGCCCACACCATAGAATCCTGGCAGCTAGGTACGGTGGAGAGAGACCAGGAGAGGCATGTGTGCTCCCTGTCTCCACCATGTGACACTGAGGACTCTCAGTAGGAAGGCCATCAGCAGATGAAGCCATGAGTTTGTTTGCCAAAAAAGGTCCCTTCCTTACTCATTCAGTCTCTGTCATCAGGTTACTGACCACAGAAAACAGGCTAATACACCCTGAACCAGCATCTCTGAAACATCCATCCTATACTGGTCACAGGGGGACTGGCCCCATTCCCCAATCTAAGTGGTATGCTGAGATTTGGAAAGAAATGAGGATCTGGAGGATTCAGGTAACCATGGTCTTGGGGGCAGGATGCTGAAGTCAGAGGGGTTACTGGGAGGCATGGTCTTGAGGACACAGGAATTGATGGGAATTTGGAGACTGAGGACAGAGAGGATGCTGGGAGATGGGCCCTGGACAGGAAATGTGTTGTGTGATAATGACCTTTGGTTGACCTGGATATACAACAGTTTAGAGGTGATGAAGAAGTTAAAAAAAAAAAAAAAAAAAAAAAAAGAACAGAGCTTTTCAGAATCAGCACATGTGGACTCAGTTTACCTGCTGTCCATCCTTGAGTCCTATGAGAGGTAGAGCCCTCCCACATGCCAGTTTCTCACTCTTAGGGGTCCTTATGGATCATAAGTCTGCTCCCAGCCTTCAAGTGTCCACAGGAGTGGGCTCAGGGGAATCCACACCTAAGAAAGAGAATAGACCAAAGTCTGGAGGGGTGAGTCAGCCTTCAGGCAGAGTGACACAGACAGACTGGACCAGATTGTGTGCAGAGCCTGGATGCCACACCTGGAAGGTCGCCCCAGGGGCCTCTCCCTCCACAGGGCCCAGGATTAAGACTTCTTTCCAGTACAGCTAGCTTTCTGGGGAGCCCCTCCCAGGGAAACAAAACTGAAACTTGAGGTTTTATGGAGGAAGCTGATTCCATCCAATGCCCTGCCCAGAGAAGTCTACACCTGCCCAGCCAGTCACCCATTGCCCAGCCTCTCACGCTCTTCTGCTCACCTGCCCACATTCACCTCTGCCGCATCACACGCCTCTCCGCCTAAAGCTCACACTCATAGCACATGCCAGCACTCCGCATCTTCGCGCGCTTCCGAGCATCGCCCTCCAGCACATCTCCAGAGCATCTCCCACGCGCTCCCTGTGGGTAGCCTGTGCATCTTCTGCACAAACCCTCAAGCATCTCCCCTGCGTCTTCCATGCATTCCCCCCCGTGCATCTCCAGCGCCTCTCCCACGCATCTTTCGCGCACACTCCGGTGCATCTCCTGCGCATCTTCCATGTGTCTCCCGTGCAGCATCCTCTGGGGAGCCCCACTCACCCTGGCTACGCTTGCGCGCACACGCACGCACACCTTTGCACCTTCACACGACCCTCCCGACCTTCCGCTCTCCCAAACCCTCCCCCACTGGCTCCCACGACGCCGTCACGCTCACGCCCAGCCCGCGCGCTCTCCGGTCCGCGCAATGTCCTGCGCTCTCCCCCCACCTCGCTCCTTGCGCGCCCGGTCCGCGCTCCCGTCCTCCCCCTCTCCCCGCATTGTCTGGGCTTCTTTGCCCCCGTCCCGGCCCCGCCCCCATTGGACGCCACGCCCATCCAGGCGCGCAGTGGGCGGGGCCG
The DNA here is from genome assembly GCA_004025045.1 of Sigmodon hispidus. NCBI lineage: Eukaryota > Metazoa > Chordata > Mammalia > Rodentia > Cricetidae > Sigmodon > Sigmodon hispidus. The sequence goes on along the minus strand of PVIH01028119.1, from coordinate 4,841 downwards.
AGGGCGGGGCCGGGCTCGGGGGCGGGGCTGGCGGCGCGGGAGGTGCAGGTGCCGGGCCGGGAGCGAGCGGCGGCGGCGGCGGCGGCGGTGGCGGCGGCGGCGGCACCATGGGCCGGGCCCGGCGCTTCCAGTGGCCGCTGCTGCTGCTGTGGGCGGCCGCGGCGGGGCCAGGTAGGGTGTCGGGGATGGGGATCGGGTCGGCGGGCTGGATCGGGGTGATGAGGGAGGTGTGCGTATTGCAGTGGGGCTGATGAGGGGGTCGCGCCGCGGTGACAGCCGGGTCGCCTGGGGGCCTGCAGAGGCCCGAACAATGCGCTGGCGGCGGCGGGGGGGAAGTGGAGGGAGGCTGCAGGAGACCCTGATCTCCGGGACAAAGCGCAGCGCGGGCCAGGAGCCCGGAGCCGCGAGCAGGGGGGGTGGGGGGACGCGGGCCCCGGGCCGCTGTGCCGCAGCCCCCCCCCCAATCCCGCACAGGCTCCGATCCCGCGGGGACAAAGGGCCTGAGACCCTCCCTCCCCCCATATCCCCAAGCCCGCCTTCTTCAGGCTGGTCCCACTGTCCTTCCGTCCTGGTCTTTAGATCTCTCCGCTCCTTTCTCCTGTCCTCTGTCTTCAAGTCCTGTTCTTCCATCTGTCTGTCCCTCTTTCTTGTCTCCTCCTTCCCGTCTCTCCATTCTGTCTTTGTCCCCCACCTCTGTCCCTTTTTCCTGGGTCACTCTGCACCCCCATCCTCTATTCACTCCGCTCATCTCCTGTGATACTGCCCTCCTTCCACGTCCCCATTCACCATCTCCCCGTCTCCTTGACACCCTGTATCTCTTCCCTCGGCTGCCTCATCTGCCTCCTCCCCTTGTCTCTCTGTCCACTATAATTCATCCATTTCTCTACTTCCATTCTCCTTCCTGTCCCCGACTCTGCCTCCCCTCCATCGAAGTATCCCTCTTTGCTCCTGGTAAGAAGAGTCAGGCAGCAGTGTGTGAAGTGGGATAGGGAACACTGGCATGTGGGCACACACGTGGATTCCACAAATGTCTCCCCAAACCCTCCCACCCGTTCACACACTGAGGCCACACTTCACAGAAGAGCCCCCCTCCAGGACATTCATGTCTTTCGCACTCACTGTGGGAAGCTAAAGACCCCCCAAGACAGGGTGACCCTGAGGCTGGGGACAAGGTCAGGAAATGTCACCTGAACACTCACACTTCAATCCTATGTGTCTCATATCTATCACGGGGCACTCCTCCTGCCCGGTGGGTCAAGTTACTTTGCCTAAGAATACATGATGGGGAGGTGGCTGGGTGAGCAAGAGCAGGGATGAGGTCTCCTACAGGGAGACCAGGTGGCCCAGGGCTGAGATCCCTCTTTGCTGGCTCCAGTTCTATCATATGACGGTGTTGAACTTCATGACTGATGATGTAAGAGCTTCTAAGTTGAGCGTGGTCACACCTGCCACTCCAAGGGTTGCAGCTGAGGACGAGGCTGGGGGGCAAAGCCGACATCAGACGTTCTGTAGACTTCTGTAGTTGGTCCATAACTTTCATCAGTCTCTGCAACGGGCATGCCCCAATTTCCCAGGTGAGAGCTTGGGCCTCTTAGTACCTTTCCATCCATTTTTCTTTTTATTCTTATGCACAAAAACTAGGCTCATAGTATCCTGGAACCATCGAGTCCAGTAAACAAAGAGCCTGAGATGATTTAGAACGTTGATGCCCTTAGGATGATGGAAGTCTTTAGGACCCCCACCGCCTATCTGTTTCTAGAATTTGATTGGGCATGGTGGCCTGTAATTCCAGCTGCTTTGGACACAACATGAGTTCAAGACTTGCCAGGATCACTACTTAGTGATATTCTGTCTTGAAATAAAAGCATTTTAAAAAAGGAGTGTGTGTGTGCTAGGGAGGGAGCTTATTAGTAATAGGTGTCCAGAGTCCACCAATGAGGGGTTAGGGGTGTGGCTCAGTGAGTTCTTGCCTACAATCCTCAGCCAGTGAGGGGCTGGGAATATAGCTCAGTGGCAATGCATTTGCCCCACAAGTGAGAGACTCTAGGTTCAATCCCCAGTTCTGGAAGAAGAAAGAAAAGGTTCTAGATTCTCAATAATGGGACTGGATTATTCTAATGTCTCAACATTTGTGAAATCATGAAATCTCTACCCGTGAGGGCTGTGTGCAGCCCCTGGGCCCTGGTAGCCCCGGCTGACTACCTATCCAGTTTAGGGGCAAGGTGGCTCTAAGTCTTGTCCCTGGTTTATTCTAAAGACACTGCTTCCTGGCACCTTCCTGTCGTCTGTAAATGACCTCTAAATTACATGCTGTGGGGTTTTACAAGTGCAAGGCAAGCCTGGTGTCTCGGGGAAAGCTCCAGGCTTGGGTCCTTGCCTCAACAGGCCTCTCTGGCATAGTTTAATATCAGTCTCTGTCCTACTTTGGACCTCAGTTTCTCCTTCTGGGGTGCATGGGTCCCATTTATAGTGATTCTCATCCAGCTCCTTTTTTTCATTTTGTTTGTTTTGTTTTTGTTTCTCTGTGGAGCCCTGGCTGTCCTAGAACTCACTCTGTAGCCCAGGCTGGCCTCCAACTCACAGAGACCCACCTGCCTCTGCCTCCAGATAACTGGAATTAAAGATAGGCACCACCTCCAACCAACCCTTCCCCCACACACACTACAGGGTCTCACTGAGTACAAAAGCCCGGCCTTAAACTCACTATGTAGTCTCCTGCTCAAACTCACAACAATCCTCCTGCCTCAGACTCCCTAGTATTGGGATTACATGGCCAGCTTTTTTTTTTTTTAATGGAATCTTTACAAAAGGCATTTGAACACCCATTTTTAGGAGCTATCAGTGATCACATCATCTCCTTACCTATCCAGCAGGAGTGGGGGACTAGAACCTATATTTTATACCGTTCAAAAAAAAAAAGGATCCCATCCCTCCTGGATCACTCATCTGTTGAGACTGTGGGAAGAGGAGGATGAGGCTGATGTGGAGAGAGAAAAGGTCCAGATGGATAGAAATACATCAGAGGGCAGTTGTCCCCAGAGATGCACGTGGGGTTAGGGGCAGGGGGTGGAGTAGCGGGAGCAGCAGGAAACTGGATAAGACAGAAGGAAGCATGGGAAGATGATATGTATCAGCTGAGAAAGAATAAAGAGGTCCTTAAGACTTGGGGAGCCCGGGGAGGGGTGGGTTGTTGATCCCAAGTTGCTTCCCTTCTAGGGTGACTCACTTCTCCCTGTTAAGAGTTCTAAACAAGGACTTAGAGCACAGAGGGACCCTCCTTCCATTGTGACTCAGCCCGAAGAATGGGTCTTCGGAGCTATCTACCACTGACCCCCGACCCACTCATGGTCTGGATGCCAGGGTCCCGGAGTGTGGGGGTGGAGGTTAGGTTCCGCTGCAGATTCCAAGACCTTACACCCAGCAGGACTAGGGCTCAGGGGTGGGTTAATGTCGTGCGAGCCTGGCCTGTCCCCGACTTGGGGAACACAAAGGCAGCTTTCTCTCTCTGGGTGTATGTGTGTTGGGGGTGTGCTCTATCCAGCCAGTCCCGCCAGCATCCAATGGCCCATGGCACCAGAACCCAAGCACCCATGGTTTCTGCCTGTTGACACCGAGCACCTAGGTCCTTCTGTGGACACCCAGGGCAGTGGGGTGGGCTGCTGGGCGAAGGCTTGAACAAGCAGAATTCAGTGGAAGTTTGCATTCTTCCGGGAACCCCACGCTCAGGGTGACCCTCCAAGGGACTTCTCACCCCCTGGCTGGGCCAGAAGCCTGGAATCCAGGGAGTCCCGAGTATCCCAGGAACGTGGGGGGCCACAGGGAGGGCTTTGTGTGAGGTGGGACGCCCCCACCTAAGGCCTGGGTCCCCAGTCTCTCGGGAGACAAAGGACAGAAGGCAGGATCGTGGTTTAGGAGTCCAAAGTTTACAAGAGGGGAGAAGCTAGGGTTCAGACCCCTGTGTCTGTGTCCGAGAGAGGAGGGCTGGGGTCTGGGTCTCTGTGTCTAGGGAGGGAGCCTTAGTCTGTGCCCCTGGGTCTGGGGGAGGAGGCTGGACCTGGACCCCTGGGTCTGGGGGAGGAGGCTGGACCTGGACCCCTGGGTCTGGGGGAGGAGGGCTGGGATCTAAGTCCGAGGTGTGGTGACAGAGAGTCTGTACGAGAGAGGGAAGAGAAGCTGAGTCTCCTTGGCTCACAAGGAAGGGGCTGAGGGTTTCCGAGAGAGGTTGAGCTGGGACCCTGATGCCTAGGTCCTGCAAATACAGGCGCCTTCACAGGGCTGATCTGCTGAAAGAATCGATGCTTTGTGCAAGGATGCTCGGACTCCGCCACTGATGGGGGGTTGAGGGGGGGTTCAGGCAGAACCCAGGAATGTACCAGCTTCCCGGGGGAGGGAAAAGGAAAAAGGCATGGTGCCGGGGGCCCCCTGGGGAACGGATACAGAGGGGGTGGCTATGACCTTCCCAGAACAGTGACCTTGAGACTCCCTTGGGTATTCGCTGACTCAGGACCCAGGAAGTACTCCCCCATCCTGCTTAGTCTCTGTGGAAACATCCACCAGCTGTGCACTATGGACCCCTGTCTTATGAGTCTGAGGGAGGAGGGCCGGTGCCTGGATTCCTGGGTCTTAGGGAAGAGGGCTGGGACCTGAACCCCTGAGTCTGAGGGAGGAGGCTGGATCTGGACCCCTGGGTCTGAGGGAGGAGGCTGGGACCTGGACCCCTGGGTCTGAGGGAGGAGGCTGGACCTGGACCCCTGGATCTGAGGGAGGAGGCTGGATCTGGATCCCTGGGTCTGGGGGAGGAGGCTGGACCTGGACCCCTGGGTCTGAGGGAGGAGGCTGGA
>PVIH01028118.1:0-15723 GCA_004025045.1 Sigmodon hispidus | reverse complement strand
GGAATGTCGATAATGCAGCACCCCACTCATGATCCAAACAATTAATTTCCCATTCATATTGAGGTAGCTGTTACCACAGACCAGTATTACCAATGACCAACCATGAATGTCAGAGTACATACAGAAATGGCTGCAAATGAATGTTGATGAGGAAGACAGACAGAATCTCTACAAACCCTGCTGAAAATTTTAACACATTTTTACATAATGTATTCTATCCTGAAGTATCTTTCCTCAATGTAGTTAATAACTTAAAAGAGGCATGATTTAACTTTGATATTAAATTCACTTTACATGTTTTTGTGTCAGTGAACTGCCATCAACCACACAGAGAGCAAAAAGCTATCTTTGTAATATTATCATATAACAGACTCAGGAACTAGCCATCATCCTGAAATGTTTTCACGTTTTGCTATTCATTCGCTACCCACTTTAATAATGCTCCAAGTTAGAAGTACATGCTGTATTACTTTCCTTTTCTAATGTTCCTCTTTAAATTCCATGTGTAGCAGCTCCTCTGTTTCTTTAACATTAAAATAAACATCTCTATGTAAGTCAACTTTTATAAACAGACAACCAGACTCATTCCTCCTTGTTCTTCTTAAGCTTAACTGAGAAACTCTGATACATTTGATGAAATGAGGAATTGAGATATTTAACATCTATTTTTCAGAATTGCATTTGTATATTAGAATCACTATTATAGTGAGATGACATGCAGAATTAATTTAAAATTTTAAATGAGTTACATATTTAATTAAGAATTAGATTCCATTATCTGTAAGATTAAGTAAGAGTTTCAATAACTTCTTTCCAGTAAAGATACTAGATAAATTAAATCTTGAGCTTAGAATTTAAAAATAGCCAGTATTATTTGTAGAGTTAGCCTTTGCAAAAAGATGCATTTTCTTTATTCTTTGAGATGTGAGGTTTTTTTTTATTATGAATAAAGTCATATTTTTATCCATGTATACCACCCTTGTTCAATCTCTCTTCTGAGATGTGGTTTTTAATTTTGAAATGGAGTAAATGTGGATCCCCGAGAATGCGACCACCTGAATCAAAAATCATACACAATTTGTGCAAAATAAACAGATTTCCTTCCACTCATTTGTACCCTAGAAAAAGGACACAATGCTTTATGATGACCCTATAAGCAATTACATTCAGAGACAACAGTTTACAAAATAGAAATCTGGTATCAAATAATATTTTAAAATGTAAGCCATTGCCTTCTTTGAAGTGAGAACATCAAATAAATCACATTCTATAGCAAGGAAATTAATAACTTCCAAAAAAGCCCAATCTTGTCTTGAAAGAGAAACTCAAATTAGTTCCACATAAAGGAAAACTGTGAGAAAAACAGGCTTCCTTCAGTGAAAATCTTAGATGACAAAAGTACAGTTAAACTGGATCACATAATATTCATCATTGTTAACTTTACAGTCTAGAATTATCTGGAAAACAAATGTCTGGGCATATCAGTTTAAAAATATTTAGTTGGCTTTTTTGAGTATTGTCTGGGACTTAAGTAATCAAGAGGTTGTGGATAAGAGGTTGGCCACAGTTTGAGCATGACTTGTTCTCTAATATTTATGTTGGAGCTGAATCTCTAGTATGAGAATGTATAGAAACTTTTCTGAAGTTTACAGTTAGTGCTAGAAGGAAGTGATTACAATTTAAATTTGATAATATTTCTAGGTACATCTTCCAGAATTAAAAGCTATTTTACTATGGGGAACCCTGATGCCCAGGAACTTTGCTACCAAGAAGGATAGCTCTTTAGTCTCAGACCTCCTTAAGCAAAAAGTAATATAAAACTCTTTAATTTTGCCAGTGAGGCTAAGATGGGGACAACAAAATAACAAAGGTAATTTGTCTGTATGTAATCCATGATGAGAATGGAGAATCATTAGGCTTTTGGAGTGTTTGGAAGGAAAGTGCTTTGTGTATTTCTGACAGGTGCTCAGTGGGAATTTAGCTGTCATTTATCTCTGGCAGTGGTGCTTCTGCCCTTAGTTTCAGGTCACAAGACAGGTGAATTATGTCTCAACTATGTGATAAACAAAACACAGAAGAGTGCAATAATTTCAATAGGATTATTTGCTTTTGTGACCAAATTAGGGATACATTTTATGTTATAAATATAATGCAAAATTAACAAGCCCCAAGATTGTGTCTTCAAGCTTTATCATAGGCCATTTTAATATCACTGTGAGCACTCCATTCAGTCATTTTTTCTAGGTCTGGAGTTAGGCCTGTTCCAGTATTCCTGAGGTGATTCACTGCTTTAACAGCCTTATCAACAAAACATTAGAGAATATACTTTTTAGAGTCTTGAAGCCATGAAACTCAGGGGTTTTCTTTGTTTTGTGTTTCAGCAGTAAAAAACCAAATGTCCTAACAAGCCTTTGTCAGTAACACTGGCTTCAGGATTTGTCTGATACTGGCAGTCAGAGTCAAGTCAAGACAGCAAGGTCAGTTACTAATACATCATGTCACAAGATGCTATTTATTATAGAGCTATTTAAGGTTGCATACTCCGTGTATATTGGTAAATTCTAACTTAAAAAGAGCCCAGTACTGCAAAGCAATTTGTTTTAACTGATAATGTGTTTGAAGATTACAGAAAGATCTTTTTGGAATCTTAGTTACAGGTATATCTGCTATTAGAAAATTCCATTTCAAATGGATCTCAAACTACATTAAATATTTCTAAAAGATATGGTCACTAAGCAAAACATGGTTTTTCTACAGCTGATATCCTTAGTTATATACACTCTCAGTCCAAGCACTAATCTCTATAAATTAGTGAAACTATACTAGATTTGTTGGTTAATATTACATAATATACCAAAATGCAACAGCCCATTCTGAATATCTAATCATGTTGTGTGAAATGTAACTATCTAGAAGAAGATACATAATGAATATATTTATAAAAATAGTAATATCCCTAAAATATTTTGGTAGGTAATAGTTCTTCCTGCTTGGAAGTTTAACCACACTGCCATGACATATGTATGAAATGTCTATTCAGGAAAAGATAATTAGAGAATATTCCTTAACTACCAGTTCACTAAATGTAGGAATATATATATTCAAAACTGGCTCTCAAAAGTAGTACAAATATATAGGAAGAGATTCCTGTATGGGTGACAAGCAAGAAAATACAGGTGCTATTGATTGGTTACTTTTGAAAGATGGCCTGTACTTATAAATAAAATACATATATGACCAGAAACACTTGTATGGATGAATACATTGTATTTTTTCCCTCCTATATCTCCTATCATCTAGCTATTTTTTCAGCAGTTATTCACCGTCTCAAGGATTATTGCATAACATTGACACAGAAACTCTACTGTGTCTTTTCCTCCCCTCATTAAGACCCATCTTCTGGGCTTGTGCTTTTTGGAGGAGTCTGTGATCCACAGCAGGTCTCAGAGGCTTGTCTCCCGGAGAAACATCGTGCCAATATTGTAGGAAACCTTTTTTATTCTTGATGAGGACAGAGATGGCTTTGGCAGCTTTGGACCGGTTCTTAACTCCAGGAAATAGCAGACTCCAGGGATTTCCTTTGGAAAGTTGTCTGGAAGTTCTTCACGGGAACGAGGAATAAACATGAAACTGTCCTCTCGTTTTAATAATCTACAAAAAAGTGAACAATGTGAATGAAACAGCAGGAGAAATGGCACTAAATGAACAGAAATTCTAAAGTTTATAAAGCTATTCTAAGCACCATTCTAATGAATCCAAGGCCAGCCTGATCTATTGAGTCCCAGGACATCCAGGGCTGTTACACAGAGAAACCAAGTCTCGAAAACCACAACCACCACCACCAAGGTAACAATTCTCCAAATATAGTAAAGCTAATGTCTTATGTCTTTGAGTAAATGTGAGTGGTTTATGTGACTAACAACAGGACTCTATATATTAGAAGTGTTATGACATGGGACAGATAATTCCAGATTACAACAAGAGCACTTAAAATATTTCAAATCTTATTTTTTCTGCTCCTGAAAAATATTTGCTCAAATTTTATTTTTCTAAATAAAAACCTATGAAAATGAAAAACATAAGGTTCTATTTCAGATATGTAGGGCCTAGTTTTCTGTTTTGAAAATTTGCTTTAATTATGGAGTTCTATTTTTATATTTTGTACTCTCAAAAAGTTTTGAGCACATGTCTTGTATATCTAACACATAAATATTTAGCTTTGGCAAATTAAACACTTTAAATGTCTGTATGATATTTGGTGACTGATTTATAGCAAGACATGTTTTTTTAATAAGAAAAACATTTTTTTAATTTGTATTGCAGTACATGCAGTAGATGTTCAATAAATGGTAATCACTTTTAATACTAGATTTAAAAGCAATAACAACACAAAAATAAAAAACCCCACATAGAATCATGAACACAAAGCAAGTAAATCATTCTGAGAAAAATCTGTGAAGTTAAAAAAAATGTTAAAGGACTTAAGCCATTTAAAGGGCTTAATTTACTTGAAAAATATCCTTGGCAAATTCTTCTAATGTGTTTCTCAAAAATAATAATTTTAGAGGAACAACCTATAGTAAGGAGGCAAAAATGAGATGTGAGAAGATGTACACACAAGCTCTGAAAATCTCATCTCATGCTTTCTAATGTCTTTTAGTGCCTACAAAGGTAAGAAAGCAATAAATCAATTGAATTGATTATGTTCAATAAGTCACTCGTTTCTCCCAGTTAAAAGAAAGGGATAAGAGTGTGAGAGAGAGAGGTTTCATGGATGATTTGTAGTTCTAACATTAGTGATATGTGAAACATATATATTCCTTTATATTACAAGGAACTACGTGATTTAATGACAAAGAATGTATCATTTAGAAAAAATTGACAAAGCAGTGCAGTGTAACTATGAATCCAGGTTATTTTGAGTGGCTGGGATTTGGGAGGACAGTAGAACAAACTCCCCCAATTGTTAAAGTTGCTGAAATCATTCAATTCTTTATATATTACTCATGATTAAGGATTATAGTAAACACAATGTAAAACTCAGAATCAGCACCAAAGCTCCTAGATAGTTGTGGTCTGCCAGGCTTCCACCACTTTTTACCTGGACACAAGGCAGCTGTGGTTATGGTGCATAAGCTTCCACTGAAAAATCTATTTTTAATGCACTACTATTATTGGTAAATAAGTTTTCCAAGGAATATAGATATACATGGTAAATTACTAGCATAAGTATGATAACATAGTTAAATTTTATCAAATTTCCATTACCTTATGGTCTAAAGTTTTTTGTTTTTTTTCTCTTTTTTTTATTATGAATAAAGTCATATTTTCTAATCGTGTATATCCTTGTTCAGACTCCCTTCCCACTATCACCTCTCCCAGTCACTCTCTCTTCTCCCCATCTCTTTATCTCCTCCTAGCAAGGGCAGGAGGTTCCAGGGTGGCTCAGTTCAGCATCCACTACAGGCAAAACTGCTTTCCTCACCCCAACATCAAGACTGGGCCAGGTGTTCCTCTGGAGGGAATGGGCTCCAAGGTGCTGGTCCAAGGTGCTTCATATCCCGAGCTGTTCAGTGGTTGTGGTTTGCAGCTTGGGAATGCTTTGCTTTTTGTTTAAAGTCTACTAATGAGTGAGTATATCCCCTGCTTATCTTTCTGGGCTTGTGAGACCTCGCTTAGGGGGATATTCTCCAAATTCACCAATTTGCCTGCTAATTTTAGGATATCATTTTTTCTTACTGCTGAGTAGTACTCCATTGTGTAGATGTACCACAGTTTGTTCATCCATTCTTCAATTGAGGGACATCGAGGTTGTTTCCAGGTTCTTGCTATTATGAATAATGTTGCTATGAACATAGTTGAGCTAATGCCTTTGGAGTGTGAATGTACATCTTTACTGTACATGCCCAGTAGTGGTTTTGCTGGATCTTAGAAGAGACTGATTCCTGGTTTTGTGAGAAACTGCCATACTGCAGTCCAGAGTGGCTGAACAAGCTGACACTCCCACCAAGAATGCAGGAGTGTTCCCCTTGCTCCCCAACCTCTCCAGCATAGGCTGTCATCTGTGTCTTTCATCTAAACCAATCTGACAGGTATCAGGTGGTATCTCCAAGTTGTTTTGATTTGCATTTCTCTGATGGCTAAATATGTTGAGCACTTTTTCAGGTGCCTTTCAGCCATTCGTAATTCTTCTAGGGAGAATTCCCTTTTTAGTTCTGAACCCCATTTTTTGATTGGGCTATTCAAGGTTTTAGGCTCTAGATTCTTGAGTTCTTTATATATTTTAAAGATCAATCCTCTATCACTTGTAAGGTTGGTGAAAATCTTTTCCCATTCTGTAGGCTGTTGTTTTTTTCATATTGACAGTGTCCTTGGCTTTACAGAAGCGTCTCAGTTTTCTTGGCTTTACAGAAGAGTCTCAGTTTGAGGAGGTCCCACTTATTGATTGTTGTTCTTAGTGTCTGTTCCACTGGTGTTATATTTAGGACATGGTCACCTGTGCCAATTTATTGGAGGGTAATTCCCACTTTCTTTTCTATCACGTTCAGAGTGGCTGGGTTAATGTTGAGGTCTTTCATCCACTTGGATATGAGTTTTGTGCAGGGTGACAGGCTTGGATCTATTTGCATTTTTCTACACACTACCATTCAGTGATGCCAACACCGTTTGTGAAAGATACTATCTTTTTTCCATTGAATATTTTGGTCCTCTTGGTCAAAGTTCAGGTGTTCATAGGTGTTTGGATTAAAGACTGGATCCTCAATTCGATTCCATTGATCCACAAGTCTGTTTTTATGCTAGTACCAGGCTGTTTTATTACTGTAGCTCTATAGTATATCTTGAATTCGGGAATGGTGATGCTTCCTGGGGTTCTTTTGTTGAGCAAAATTGTTTTGACAATCTTGGCTTTCCTGTTATTCCAAATGAAGTTGAGTATTGTTCTTTCAATGTCTGTAAAAATTGTGTTGGGCTTTTGATGAGAAGTGGATTGAATCTGTAGACTGCTTTTGGTAGAATTGCCATTTTTCACTGTGTTGATCCTACCTATCCAGGAACATGGGAGATCTTTCCATTTTCTGATAACCACCTCAATTTCTTTTTTTTCTTTTTTTAATTATTATTATGAACAAAGAAGTCACACTTTCTATCCTTGTATATCCTTATTCAAGGTCCTTTCCCCCTCCCTCCACATCAGGTCATTCTTTCTTCTCCACAACTCCCCATCCCGTCCCTGGCAGGCAGCAGACAGTCCCATGGTCCCACTGTCCCAATATTGCTTAGTTCAGCCTCCACTCCTGACAGCTCCAGTTTTCTGCCCCCTTCCTCAAGAGTGAGTCAGGTGTTCCTCTAGGGGGAGTAGGATTCAAGGAGTCAGTCCAGGGTGTTTCTGATCCCAAGCTGTTCAGTGGTTGTGGTTTGCAGCTTGGGCATGCTTGGCTTTTTTCTTGTTTATTTGTTTAGAGACCACTCATGAGTGAGTACATCCCCTGCTTATCTTTCTGAGTTTGTGATACCTCACTCAGGAGGGAGAATTTCTTTCTTCAGTGATTTAAAGTTTTGGTCAAATAGATCTGTTACTTCTTTTGTTATAATTACACAAAGTATTTAATGCTGTTTGCATCTATTATAAAGGGTGAAGCTTCCCTTTATCTTTAGTGTCTAAGAGGGCTACTGATTTCTTTGAGTAGTTAATCTTGTATCTTGCTACATTGCTGAAGGTGTTTATTAGCTGTAAAAGTTCCCTGGTAGAATTTTGTGGATCAGTTATGTGTACAATCATATCATCTGCAAATAGAGATAGTTTCACTTCTTACTTTCCAATTTGTATCCCCTTAATCTCCTTTCGTTATCTTATTACTTTAGCTAAAACTTCAAAACTATATTGAATAGATAAGGGGAGAGAGGACATCCTTGTCTAGTTCCTGATTTTAGTGGGACTGCTTTGAGTTTTTCTCCATTAAGTTTGGTGCTGGCTGTCGACTTCTTGTAGATTGCCTTTATTATATTTAGATATTTTCTCTGTATTCCTGATCTCTTCAGAATTTTATCACAAAGGAGTGTTGGATTTTGTCAAAGACTTTTTCAGCATCTAAGGATATGATCATGTGTCTTTTTTCCTTCAGTTTGTTTATATGATAGATGACATTTACGTTTTTTCATATGTTGAACCATCCCTGTATTTCTGGGATGAAGCCTACTCAGTCATGGTGGATGATAGTTTTTATATGTTCTTGTATATGGTTTGACAGAATTTTGTTGAGAGTTTTAACATCAATATTTATGAGGGAAATTAGTCTGTAATTCTCCTCCTTTGTTGTGTCTTTGAGTGGCTTGGTTATTAGGGTAATTGTTGCCTCATAAAAAGAGTTTGGCAAAATTCCTTCAGTTTCTACTGTGTCAAACAGTTTGAGAAGTATTGGTAATAGTTCTTCTTTGAATGTCTGATAGAATTCTACACTGAAACCATCTGGCCTTGGGCTTTTTTTACTTGGGAGGCTTTTAATGAAAGCTTCAATTTCATTTAGAGTTATAGGTCTGTGTAGGTATTTAATCTCATCTTCATTTCATTTGGTAAATGATACCTGTCCAAAAAGCTGTCATTTCTCTAGCTTTTCCCTTTTTGTAGAGTATAGATTTTCAACTTACGACCTGATAATTCTTTGGATTTCCTGTGGGTCTGTTGTGATGGCCCCTCCTCATTTCTGATTTTATTGATTTGAACACTTTCTCTCTGCTTTTTGGTTAGTTTGGATAAGGGCTTCTCTGTCTTGTTGACTTTCTCAAAGAACCGACTCTTTGATTCATTGATTCTTTCTATTGTTCTTTTTGTTTCCATTTGATTGACTTCAGCTCTAAGTTTGATTATTTCCTGCTGTCTACTCCTTCTAGGCGAGTGTGCTTCTAATTGTACTAGAGATAGAGAACTATCTCTAGTGTGGGATTTCTCTAGGTATTTCATTCATAGGCATCTAGTGCTATGAATTTTCCTCTTAAGACTGCTTTCATTGTATCCCACAAGTATGAGTATGTTGTGGATTCATTTTCGTTAAATTCTAGGAAGTCTTTGATTTCTTTCTTAATTTCTTCCTTGATCCAGAGGTGGTTCAGTTGAGTTATGTTTAGTTTCAATGAGCTGGTAGGCTTTCTGTGATTTTTGGTGTTGTTGAACTCTAACTTTATGCCCTGGGTGTCTGATATGATACAAAGGATTATTTCCATTCTTTTGTATCTATTGATATTTGCTTTATGACCAATTATGTGGTCAACTTTAGAGAAAGTTCCATTTGGTGGTGAGAAATATGTATATTCCTTTGCATTTGTGTGGAAGCTTCTGTAAATATCTATTAAATCCATTTGCATCATAACCTTTGTTAGACTCCTTATTTCTCTGTTGAGTCTCTGTCTGGTTGACTTATCCAAAAGTGAAAGTGTGCTATGGAAGTCTCCCACTATTAGGGTGTGAGAATTGATGTGGGATTTGAGCTTTAGTAGTGTTTCTTTAAATAGGTAGGTGCCCTTATATTAGGGGCATAAATATTCAGAATTGAAATGTCATCTTGGTCAATTTTCCTTGTGATGAATAGTAATGTCCATCCCAGTCTCTTTTAATTGATTTTAGTTTGAAGTCCACTTTGTAGATATTAGAATGGCAACACCAGCTTGTTTCTTAGGGCCATTTGATTGGAAAATCTTTTCACAACCCTTTACTCTGAGCCTGTGTCTGTTTTTGTGGTTGAGGTGTGTTTCTTGTATGCAGCAGAAGGATGGCTTCTGTTTTTCTATCCATTGTGTTAGTGTCTTTTTATAGGTGATCTGAGTCCATTGATATTAAGGGATATTAGTGACTACTGATGGATATTTACTGTTATTTTTAGTGGTAGCTTGTATGTATTTCCTTTCTCTGGGCATTTCTTCTGTGGGATTATTGATTGTTGTTTTATGGATGTATCTGGTGTCCTTAGGTTGGAGTTTTCCCTCTAATGTTTTCTGAAGGGCCAGTTATATAGATAAGTATTGTTTAAGTCTGACTTTGTCATGGAATATCTTGTTTACTCCATCAATGGTGGTTGATAGTTTTGCTGAGTATAGTAGTCTAGGTTGGCAGCCATGCTCTTTTAGTGTCTGTATAACTTCTGACCAGGACCTTCTTGCTTTTATTGTTTCCATTGAATAGTCAGGTGTTATTCTGATGGGTCTGCCTTTATTGATAAGTTGGCCCTATTCTTTTGCAGTTCTTAAAATTTTCTCTTTGTCTTTATGTTTTGTGGCTTCATGATTGGACTTTTTTTTGGGGGGGGGGTCAAATTTATTTGGTGTTCTGCAAGCTTCTTGTATCTTTATAGGCACCTTCTTCAAGTTAGGAAAGTTTTCTTCTATGATTTTATTGAATACATTATCTGTGCCTTTGAGCTGGTATTCTTCTCCTTCTTCTATTCCTATTATTCTCTGGTTAGGTCTTTGCATGGTGTCCCAAATTTCCTGAACATTTTATGTTATGGCTTTTTTGGTTTCAGTGTTTCTTTGACTGAGGTATCTATTTTGGCTGTTGAGTCTTCTACTCCAGAGATTTTCTCTTCCATCTCTTGGATTCTGTTGGTTATGATTGTGTCTGTAGTTCCAGCTCTTTTCTTCAGATTTTCTATTTCCACCTTTGCCTCCTTTTGTGCTTTTCGATTGCTTCTATTTCAGTTTTTAGTTTCTGGAATGTTTCTTTCATTTTTTGGTTTACCTTTTCTTGGTTTTCTTTCAAGGATTTGTTCATCTCTTCCAATTTTTTCTTGTTTGTATTTCCTTTCATTTCTTTAAGGGAATTTTTTTATATCCTCTTTGAAGGCTTCAACAATCTTTATAAAGGTGTTTTTCTGTTGTTTCCTGTTGCCCTGTTCAGGTCTTGTAGTTGTAGAACCACCAGTTTCTTCTGGTGTTGCCTTGTTGTTCTTTATATTGTTATATGCAACCTTGCACTGGCGTGTGCCCATGGCTTCAGTAGTTCACAATTAGTCAGCTCCTACTCAGTTGTGGCAAGAGGGCTTGTGTGTCTCCTGTCCACTCTGAGCAAGCGGTCTGTTTGATCTCTGACTTCGCTCTGGACAGGGGTCTGAGTTTCAAAGTCCTCAGTCCTTATCTGCTGATGCAGTTCGCCCTGGAGGTGGGTCCTGACTGTGTGAAGTCCCTTCTTTTAGGTGTCACTGGAGGAGGCCTCTTACAGCTAAAGCTTAGGGCCTGTCTGCTGGCAAAAGTCTGAGATCAGACTCTTGGGTGTGACACCTATCTTGGTAAGGAATTCTCCAGATGAATGGCCCATGAGCTGGAATCTGCTCATCTCTGACTCTGTTTGATCTCTGACTCTGCTCTGGACAGGGGTCTGAGTTTCAAAGTTGGTCTATTGTTTTTTAATGACAAAAGTACTGATATTATTCAATAAATTTCTAATAACGAATTTGTTATGTCCAGTAATGTCAGTGCTAAGATTTATGATAGAAAAAATGGAGAAATTTAAATGAAAATCAATTTTGCAAATATCCCAAATTAGCAAATACTTGTTAAGCAAATGTAGGAGGCTGGTCAGGAGAGTTCAATTATTTAGACTAAATCTCATGAACTCCTTTGATTAGTAATCAATGTGTCTTCAAAGTATTACACAAAGCTCTCCATCTTAACTGAGCTTAGCCAGAACATTTCAATGTTTCCAATCCCAACTTTCTTTTGATTTACATTCATAACTTCATTTCTTTTTCTCATCTATTTCTGGAAATCTAGAGGTATGTGTTATTTATCTAAAAGACTTTAAATTTCCTCTATTAAGATATGGTATAAAATGTCTCAGAATATTTCTATTTTGTTTACTTTTATAATCAATTTTCTTTTTTATTTTCTAAGGGTTTTTTTTTGATAATCACATCAACTAAAAATTTTAGTGGCCACTCTTTTCTACTTAAGAGTTTTTCACAGGATTTTTAAGTCATCAGAAACTTAGTATAATTAAACAACTTGAGTCATAATGCCTAGCATAATGCCAAAGTCTCAGGCAGGGTAGAAAATTTTCAATCTAGTCTTTGTTACTTATTCTGAAGCAGTCTATCCTATTAACCATTCATCAGACCATTGATAGAGTACTTATTATGTGTAAAACATTTTTATCAAAATTCTAGGTAGATAATGATAAGGCAAACCCAAAATGGCCTCTTCCTGAATGGAATTTAATATCTATTATGGAAAGTGACATCTACCAAGCACAAAATAAAATGGGTTCAGGATAAAAAAATAGTGTAGCATCATTCAAAAAACAAACAAAACTCTAAAAATAAAGAAACTTTAGGTTTTATTATGTGTATTTAATTTTATTGTTCTCATATTCCTAATTCAATGATGAAAATAAATGAACTATTTTTTTATTTTTATTTTTTACAAACAATGAGAAGCATTTTGAAAACAGAATTTACAATGCAATGCAAATTAAAAATCCTTAGCATTCATTCTTCTATGTTTTAAACAGTTTTACCATAAAATGTGTAAAATGTATGAGAAAGGACAAACTTACTTATGTCTCAGTCAACTCAGATTTTCTACTCACTCTATCAGAATGCAAACAAAAACTTCTGTTACAGTTACTATATTTCAGACTATGTGGAACTACCCATAATTTCATGAAAAGTAACAGAATTAAGAAAAAGGACAAGCCTAGCACATTAGGAACCATTATCTCTAATATCTATTTGTGTTCAATTTATAACTTAAATGTTACGACACATACGTGTATGTTGGGGGAAATTTATAAGGGTCAGTACTACATATATTTCAGGATGTGGGATCTCTTGAAATAGCCAACAGAGATAAAAAGAGACTTTTACAGTGTCGCATATAATCAAGTTAAAATTATTTGTGTATGTGTGTGTATCACAACATGTTTTACTATAAAAAATATAAATTATTTTGCCTTTTTTTTTTTAAAAAAAAGAACAAGAACTCACAGATGACAGATTATCATATCAATGCAAATGACAAAAGAAAGGGAACAGAAAACCCTTACTGGTAAGTAGTTGGGCTGACATTGATGCGTCGAGGATGACTTCCTGACTCAAATTTGCTTGCCAAAGTGACATTATTTCCAAAAAGACAATATCGTGGCATTCTCACTCCAACTACACCAGCTAGCACAGAGCCTGAGTGAATGCCTATCCGCATCTGAAAAAGGAAAAAGAATGGAGAATAAACAATTGTTTCTATTTGGTATGCCATTGTCTTATATTATGTTTTTTTAAATTTTATCTTATGTACATGGTTGTTTTGCCTGCACATATGTATGAGGACATCATGCATGCTTAGTGCTCTCAGAAGAGTGTGAGATCCTCTGGAGCTACAGTTAAAGACAGTTGTCAACCACTAGGAATACAACCTGTGTTCTGCAAAAATAGTGGTATTAAGGACCGAGTCATCTCTCCAGTCCTTATATGAAACTGTTTTAATAAGTCATATTGCCAAATATTAACCAAAATAACATGAAAGAATGAAACTGAGTCTAAGTTTTCATGCTGAGCCCAATACCTGATTTGTTACAGTGTTCAATGAATATGGATCCTGTAGAAAAAATAAAAGGATTGACTAATTATAAGAACACAATATACAATCTTTTCAGAAATATTTATATGTGTGTGTGTGTGTGTGTGTGTGTGTGTGTGTGTGTGTGTGTGTGTAGTTGAGTACATTCACCAGAATGCAGGTACCCAGTAAGCCCAGAAAGTATGTTTAAATTCCCAGAGTGGGAACTAGAGGCTGTTTGAGCTGCCTGATATGAGTGCAGAAAACTCTAGCCTTCTGGAAGAGCAGTAGACTTTCTTAACTGTTAAACTGTCTCTCTACGTCAGGATTTAGAGTGAATTTGCTGCATAAATATGTTCTTTTCAGATTTAATCCTGTTCTATTACATATAATATCTAATAAGTGAAAATATATATTTTCTCCATTTTCATCAAATTATTTCCACATGAAGACCTATTGTTCTATCTTATTGCATAAGTAACACTTGTAAATTAAATATTTATATCTATTTATTTTAAATATTGAATTTTACATTGATATAAGCTATAAACCTATTTTCTGACTGCTAAATCCTCAATAACATTCAGAATTAATACCTAAAGCAATGGTTACTCTCAACAAGTAAGCCATGGATATTGAATAGATTGCCTGTCTTCAATATATTAATAAGACATTAAAAATAATTCAACTCTTGACTGAGACAAAAATTTTACAAAATTTATTATTTATTGAATTTTATTGAAATTAGCCACTGTATTTAATAAAGATTAATGTGATTCAAGACCTGAAGAAACTTTCAGTATAGAATTGCTATACCGTGAAACATGACGAGAGCAATAAAGTTCTATTAATATGGTATAGAACCAAACAACAGAAACTAGGAGACAATAGAAAGAGAGAGGCACAGGAAAAAAGAAAAGATGTCATATGGAAGTGAAAATTCCTGGAAGTATCAACTCATAATAAGACAGAATGAATATGCCCTGTAGTTCCCCATAATACCACTTACATTAAAAAATGAAGACAAAATTTAACTAGCCAAACAAACAAAAAACCTCATTGAAGTTTATTTGAAAATTCAATATGGTAGGCAGTGTCAAGATATTTTATTAAAAATGAAAGTGTTAGAGTATTTGTCCGACCGAATATGAATATTCATATAAGTATATCTAATTGGTGGGTGAGTGTTATTCAAGAAAGAAATAAGTAAATGTAACAAACCCCTCAAAAAGGGTTTATGCATGTATATGTACCAAAAGGATGAATACAGTAGGCTAGCATTTCAAATAATTAAAAAAGAAAAAGACTGTCTTCCTAACAGAATTATCTGTATTAATTTTGTGTCAAGGTAGGAGAGACATAATGTTGAATATGCTACTCTAGCTTCCAAACACATTATGGCATCCTCCTCAAATCAATAAATGAAAATGTAATAAAAATTGCCTTTTATTTGTCTGTATGTAACACTTTCAAAATTAGTGGTCTAGGTTTTAGAGGTATCTCTTCTCCTTTAACTAAGGACCTGGTCCTTGTTTTGTGCTTCTTCTCCATGTTTTGGCACAATTAGGAACATCTTCATTGTTCAATTTACAGGATAAAGGGAGATAATAGCAAAAGTCAAAGGCTCTTTGCAGCTTATAAAGAATCTTCATATAGTTACCGTTTAGGAGAATTTCTATTTATATCTGTAGGTCCTGGCTGACCCTGATTTGTTAGACTATATATGTTGAAAAGTGTCAATAGTTTGCCTTTAGAAGGTTATTTTCATTGGCTGAAGGCTGGGCATGTAGCCAGCACAGGCCTGACTTCCATCTCTAACACTGAAGGAAAAGGGAAGGGAGAGGAGGAGTTTAGGTTAAAATTCCTCCCCTCACCAGCGTCCCCCATTGTTTATTTAATGTTTTATAAACCATCTTTAACATTTTGGGGGAACCACATTCATGTAGAGGCCAGAGGACAGCTTGCTAGACTCAGTTCTCTCTCAGTGCATTGTGTGACTCTCAGATATGGAAAACAGGGTCAGGCTTGGCAGCAAACACTTTTACCTGCTGGCCTGTCTTGTTGCCCCCTTACATTGTTTCTGAAAGCAAACCAGCTGTTGTACTTAAGTTAATTGTTCTAAACATAACATATCTGATTTTTTTCTACCTAGTTTTAGGTAATTTTCCTTTGATAACTTTAAAT
>PVIH01028117.1:0-15726 GCA_004025045.1 Sigmodon hispidus | reverse complement strand
GGAGGGAGGGAGGGAGGGAGGGAGGGAGGATGGATAGGCAACACTGAAAGACTCCTCACATCTGCATAATGAACTAGCCCAGTAGATTTCATCTGTGCCCAAGAAGTGACACCAAAGGGCATAACATACAGTAAGGATCTGAGCTCAAGAAACATTTGATGACCGAATGAGCGATGAGGACACAGTAACACGGGGTGGAGAGACAGCTTAGTGATTAAGAGCACAGGCTATTTTTTCAGAACAGTGGGGTTCAATTCCCAGTACTGACCAAACTGCTCAAACTATCTGTTATTCCAGTCTCAGGGGATCAGGCGCCCTCTCCTGGTCTCCATGGGCATCAGAATTCCCTTGGTGTGCAAACATGCATACAGGCAAAATACCCAAAAACATTAAAAACAAATACACAGAAAATTAGAGAATAATTATGACATGGGAAAAAAAAAACAAGGAATGTGTAAGCACAATGCTGAAATATACAAACACACACACGGAGAGGGAGGGAGGGAGGGAGGGAGGGGCATACTGGCTGGGGCATAGTAGCATATGTCTTAAATTCCAGGCAAGATTGATATGTTTGAAGCCAGCCTGGACTACACCATGAGTTCTAAGCCATCCAGTGAGACCTCATATGTGGGGCTGGGAAGTAACAAACTATCTAAAATAAAATTTAAAAGCTAAACAAATGAGAGGAATTTTTTTAAAGAAACATTAATAGAAGTATTTCGAAAGACAACTCTCCTGAGCCATCAGCATGTGATTCTACATCATCCCAGTCAATTACTGTGCTAACTTCGGAGGTAAAGTGTTATCAGTAAGTATTTCCCAGGTGAGGAAAGACTCATAGAGAAGGCAAGCAATGTCCAAACCACACCCACCCAAGATTTCAGAATCAGGGACATCTCCAGGCTGAAAACTATGCAGCACCACCCTGAGAACTAAGCTATTGGGCTGGTCATGGTGAAGAGACAGTGGACGGGATCGCTTTAGAGTGCTCCATCATGGATTCCTCTCCTGAATAGCCCCACACCTTGACCACAGTGCATCATCCACCTGCTAACTCATACCTTTCTGCCCTATGAGCATCTCAGAGTAAGTCTGACTTACTACTACAAAGGGATAAATCATGTTACACCATATAACTCGGCTTCAAGCTGATACCACAACTTACTACCTGTGTAAATAAGGTGCATTCCTCAACTGCTCTATAATTTCACTTCTCCATTTTCACAAAAGGAAACTAGAAATGTCTAGCTCCCATGGTTAAAAAATAAATTAAAAGTTCCAGAATAGTAACTGCCACACACGGAGCATTCTAATAAATATCAGTCGCTCTAAGCACAGAAAGACAAATCCCATGTGTTCTCATTTACACATGGAAGCTAAGTTATCAGAGTCTGGAAATGGTGTGTGTGGCAGGCAGTGGTGGATATAAAGGGAGCACAGTGTCACTGTAAAGGCAGCATCTTATGTCCTTCAGCGCAGTGGGATAGCTGTGAGTGGCAAAATCCACAGATTCCTCAATAGCTAACAAATAGGATTTTGGATTGTCCCAGCATAAAGAAATAATAAATGTCTGAGATAATGGCTATGCCAATCTGTTACCCTAATCTGATGATTAAACATTAAATACATGATATTAAAATGCCACACTCTATCCCATAATTATATGTAATTACTGCATCAATTAAACATACAAGTATCTTTTAAAACAAGTATTAGCTGTGCAGTATTACTATTATTATTATTATTATTTCATTGTTACTCCTGTTTTTAAGGCTATTACTGTTTCAGCACACAAAGAGACCAACTGGCAGAGTAAACTGTCATCAGGCATTCAACAAAGCGTATTTAAACTCCTTTCCTCTCCACAAGTCTTATTGAGCATAGTCTTTGTACAAGGCAATTGTGAAGGTTGTAGATAGACACAGGCTTGTCTACAGTTCAGCAGAGCAAGGAGAAGCAGATGGTGAACTTCTCCAAGAGGACCAACATCTAATGGACACGGGAGCTAAAGAAGGATGTCCTGGGGTGGTTGTTGGTTGTAATTTCTCTTTTGTTTTGAGGGAGGTTGCTAACAACTCGCTTCTAAATAAATCACACAGAGGCTTATTATTAATTATAAATGCCCAGCCTTACCTTGGCTTGTTTCTTGCCAGCTTTTCTTAACTTATCCAGTCTACCTTTTGCCTCTGGGCTTTTGCCTTTTTCTAATTTACATACCTTTCTTTCTTACTTACTCTGTTGCCGCTTGCGTAGCTAGATGGCTGGTCCCTTGCGTCCTCCTTCTCTCCCCACTTTGTCTCTTCCTTCCAGAGTTCTCCTTCTATTTATCCTCTCTGCCTGTCAGCCCCGCCCATCCTCTTTCCTGCTTTGCTATTGGTCATTCAAGTCTATTAGACCAATCAGGTGTTTTAGACAGGCACAGTAACACAGTTTCACAGAGTTAAACAAATGCAACATAAAAGAATGCAACACAACCTTGTATCATTAAACAAATGTTCCACAGCATAAACAGATGTAACACATCTTAAGAGGATATTCTGTGAAGGCTGGAGAGATAGCTCAGGGGTTAAGAGCACTGGATGCTCTTCCAGAAGACCCTGGTTCAATTCCCAGCACCCACCTGACAGCTCACAATTGTCTGTAACTCCAGTTCCAGGGGTCCAACATCCTTACATGCAGGTAAAAAAGCAAAAATAAAAAAATTCAAAAAATCTACAACAGGAGGTAAGGTCCTGGCTGGAATCGTGGGGGAAACAGGAATAAACATTGTGAGTAAGTGTTCCAGACAGATGAAAGAACATGTGCAAAGGCATGTTTGCAAATAAAATGAAACACAAAGGATAAAAGGAGCCTGGGGAACACTTGGCAAAGAACCTGAGCTCTGTTTCTAGAACCGATGTTGGGCAACTCACAAGTATCTGTGACCCTAGGTCCAGGGGATGACCTCTTTTGAACACTGAGGGCAAGTACACTCATGTGCACAACCCAGAAAAACATGTAATTAAAAAGTAATGACAAATCTTAAAAACACACAAATGGGCACCTGTTCAGAAATACCGCCCTGCAAAAGAAGTCTGTAGCCAGTGAAAAGTTAAATAAGCAAGCCTTAAAATCTGACTTAAATTCTGCCAAATGTTTCCTAGCTGTGGTGGTGGAACATCAGAAAGACAGAAAAGCAGGGGCATAAACTGGGAGCTACCTAGTAGACGAACCAGTTGGTGAGGGCAATCCACTCTAGAGAAAAAAGACAATGAAGGTGGAAAGGAAGGATGAATTTGAGATTCATCATTTAGAATCGACAGCCTGGAGGTGAGGACACAAAGGCAGGGAAGTTGTGGGAATGACTCCCCCAGGTCTTCACCTCTAGGAGACGTGGGGGTGGGTAATCTTGATGCTCTTCCTTGAGTCAGAGCCCTGGGGCAGTCAGTAGCAAGTGTGAGGGGCATAGTGGCTGGAGGCATTTGAAATAGAGACTGAGGTGTCTTAACAGCCAGGAAGACCCCCTTACTTGAAAATCTGACGCTGGAAAGATAGATCATTCATCACCGGATAGTAATTTGGGGCTTCAATTTTTCTTCTAAGCTAATCCAAAGTATGAAAAGTAGACTCATTATGTTCCTGGGTATTCCCAAACTGCTCCTGTGACTCTCTTTTAGACATAAATTCCTTTAATTTGGTGTAAAACTGTTTGCTGTGTTGCCTGTCCCATACTCTTTTGGGGCCAGTCAAGTTCACTGAGGACGAAGCCACACTGGCGTTCATTGCTGACCTGCACAGAGCACTAAGCTCACTGCCCTGGGTGACTGGGTGGTTGAAACAACTTGCTGAAATTACCCCCTCCGTTGACCCACCATCCCTGCCTACACTGTCAAGAATCCATCAGTTCCTCCTTTATCTCCAACAGAGAACTGGCAAAAGGAAATCCATTCCCAACTCTGTATGCTGAGAAAATTTACATACAAGGCAATCGTATTTCTAGCTTCTTCTTGGCAGAGGCCACTTGTCCAAAACACAACCAAGCATTAAAGGGAGAGGCTGTAAGAACATGAAAGGAATGGGGGTGGGGGTGTAAGCTGGAAGAGAGGTATCTTTATTAAATGTTCCTACAACAGCCAGGAGGCTAGGTACTGATACAAGAGCATCCTGGACGCAATGTAGTAAAATGATATACTGCTTGGCATACAAAACCGAAGGACAAATATCTGCCTTGCCCAGTCCCAAGTCCTCCAAAGTCTGTCACATCCAATTAAAAAAAAAAAAAATTACAAGAGAGTGTTTCCACATGAAAATAAAACTGCCTACCTCTGAGCTGCCTGGGCATGAAAGTCTGGTTGAATCTTACCGATCACCACACCTCACCCCCGGGAGGTAGAAGGTAAAATGTTCGATATTTCTCGCCCCAGGAAGGCAGAAATTCAGGAAATTGCCAGCATGAGGACAAGAAATCTCTCTGAGAGGGCAGCTTCCGTCCCTCCTTCCCTAAGTCCTCTGAATTTTTTTTTTTCTGGATGTGGAGCTTGGCAGATTGAAGAAGAGGGCGCATGCTCAGCAAAGACGCGTTTATTTTCATGCCTTTGCAAGCAAAGTTTCCTTTATGGGATGGATGGACAGCTCACCTGCAGCCCTGAGCCCCTACTGCAGCTGGAGAAGGGAAAAGGCGGGGACGCACAGGCGCAGTACCTCACCCCGGAAGCAGTTCCGCGCAGGCGCACTCCTGTACTGCGAGCAGCCTATTTTGCAAAACAAGAGTTGCTTCTTGGGACTCGGCGTCCCTGATCCCAAGTCTTTCTCCTTTCCGTGGTTTGGAAACAGGATGCAGCTCTGGGGCCACAGGAGCCAAGACCTTGGGAACTTGCTTGTCCACCGGGACTTCTTCATTCCCGGCTGGGGTCAGCTGCCCCCTTCTGGCCGGACCGACGCATGCAGCGAGACTCCTGGGTTTAGCTAGGATCCCAAAATGAAGTAAGGTTTGGGGGTCTTTGTTTTTGTTTGTTTTTGTTTTTGTTTTTGTTTTTGTTTTTTTATGGTTGGGTTTTTTGGTTTTTTTTCTTAAGCCAAGCAATACACACGCTATCTAGAAATTGTTTCCGGTTTCAGTGAAGGGAACTGACGTTCCAAAAGGTGAAGTAGGATGTCCAGGTCAGAGTACAAGTTGATTTGCTTTAAAGACCGAGTTCCCTTACAGCTTACAGTCCCCAGGATCAGGCTGACAGGGGCAAGACAGCAAGATTCTGCTTTTATACTGTGAGATCAGGGCCACCAGCCTTAGACGTCCAAGAGGAATGGTACAGAATGCCAGAGTTGGAAAGCATTTTGAGTCTTGCAAGTTCAGGGAAATCAGTTCCTACGAAAGAACCTTAAACTGATATGAAATTGTGCTTTTTGGTAAATTCTCACACCAATTCGGTTTTGCTCTCTGGGATGAAAATATTACTATTTTCCTAGTTCACTAGTTACCTAGGAGCAACCCTCTGCCCTCTGTTATACGGCAGCAGTCCAGGGATTGATTGAGGAAGGCTCCAGGATTCTGTGTTGTGGGTAATAACAGAATTCCGCAGACTAAACTAATCAAACATCATATACATTAACTCTTGTAACAATCATTCGCTGAACCTATTCTTTCCACAATGAAAGTATTTAGGGAAGTCACGTAATTGTATTTGGGGAACTGGAAGTCTACACTGGTCCTAGGGGATTGACCAGACCCTGGAAGAGTCACAGGAGCACCCTGATGTTTGTCTCTGAGTTCTCCAGAAACTCCTTCCCACCCTGCTGTGTCCACCTGAACCCCAGCCTTCTCTCTCTCCTCAGACTCACAGAAGACCTTCCATACCCAAAATAAAATGAGAACGTTCTTAGAATGCTTCATTATTCCCGTGACATGACTTGGGTACATGGATGTTTCTTTTATCTCACACTGGATTTAAGGAGTTTGGTCTTTGTTGTTGAATTGGAACACAATCTGTCCTGTGCACTCTACCACTTACACACTCCCCCACCAGGAGACACCATCACCCCAGCAGCAGGGTTTATATGGCTCAGACTAGATGCTCTGAGACTTCTGGTACTAAAGGATCAGAAGACAGAAGCAGCCTCAACAGGCTCCTCTTCAGTTATCCTAGATGAGCCTCTAAGAGCATCACATGGGACTCCATGCTGCCAGGTATGTGCATCAGCATTGTTCTGAGTGGAGGGGACTTGTCCTGTACACTCATCAGCTGCCCCCTACTCCGGTGGATGGTCAGGGTGGATTCCAGGAAGAGGGTGCAGCACAACCTTATACCTTTGCCAGCTTTATAAGCCTGTCTATTCCTGATCCACATCAACAGAGACAAACAATTTTGTGTGGCCTGAGTGCCTTTGGCATTCAGGAGAAATGCACAAGATAAGATATGTAATATTTCAAAGGAAGCTGAGTATATAAATCCTGAAGGGCAAAAGATCTGGGGTACTTTCAGTGTACTGTTACACATTAAGTACTAGAGCATTTTAAAGTGTCTGTACTGGGACTGTCTGTGGTTTCTGGTGAGAAGACACACATACTACTGTTGCTGTGTTCATGTCTGTTTTCCTAGTGGAAATAATGAACTTAGGTGAGAGGTAGTGAAAACATATTTCTCCTCCCTCCACCCTCCAGACTTATTGCACCTCCTGATTCACCATGTAGCTCAGGCTGGCCTCAAAGCCATTTCAATCCTTTCTGCCTCAGCCTTCTGAGAACTAAATTATAGATGTATAACTTATTTTAAAATCAGCACATACTGTTGTGCTCACGCTGTAAATATGGAAATACCTGTGTCCCAGAGAACAGTTTTCTTTCCTATATGAGGTCTCCAAAGTAAATAGATTCAAGGACAGAAGTCACTGCCCTGAAGCTCTGCCCTCCTCAAGCCTGAATTACACCAAGTCCTTGTGTTAATACAATGCTCGGCCTCCACTATTTATCCTCTCCACAAAAGCCTTTGAGCTAGGATACTCATGTCTTTACTGCCCGGTAGCAGCAGATTTTAGATTCCGTTTCCCCACACGCAGCCCCGTGTTGTGTCTACAGACTTGTGTGAGAGACCAGCTGTGTGTCATCTGGGTCCTTAGTGTCTATGAGCTTGTCACAGAGACTCTCCACTCCTCCAGTGCCCTTCTCTCTGAAGCACTTCCAAAGCACCCCTGATGTCACCTCTCATCATTGCTCAGGGTCACCTAGGGTGATCCTCTAGGTCTGGTGACTCCTGTGCAGTGGGCCTTAACTTTTGATGTATAAACAGAACAGTTAGGAATTTTTGTTTGCCTGCTTGTTGCCTGGCTAAGCCCTCTTGGATAATTAAGCTTAAAAAGACACAGTGATCTTCCAAGTGTGGCTCCAAATCAGCAGCATTTGAGAGTTTGTTAGAAAAGCAGATTCACGGGCCCTGCTCCTAACCCAGTCACTCTGAAAGCTTGGGGGTGGGGCTCCCTAATCATCTCTCCTGCACTGTACTGCACTTGATGGGGACATGTGACCATGGGGGACACATTGCAGATTCTTCCAAAGTCGGTTGTAAGACTCAGAACACTCTCTCCTGTGTGTGTCCTCGTGGAAAAGTAAGTACAGACTTCCAATATGTCCTGGCACGGCCTAAAGATTCTCCTTACAAAAGACAAGAAAGGGTAGACATTGGGACTGACTGGTCTAAAACAACACTGAAAGTCAGCAGGGAAACTCCAGGACTGGCTTCTTCGTGTCTGGTATATTAGGATTGTGGTGGCATCATCTGGCTCTAATACGCCTTGGCAGCCACACCTTGCCAGGCTATGCCACCTACAGCACATGCAAGTTGTCTCTTGGGCCAGCTTCACTTTGTGCCTGACATTTCCCATGGGTCTCCATTCACAAGTTAGGCCTCACCTTCACAGCTTCATGCAGGGACCTCTTAGGGACATTTTGCAGAGAATCTGACCCGGTCACATATGGCCTGGTGTCAGCAACCACTCTGAGGAAAGGGAATAAAAAAACCACGAGACAATGTTACAGTCTGGTCTCAGGTGTTCAAGATTGTGTTAAGAAGTCTTCAGGAAATTCTATTTTCCACAGATTGTGGGGTGCAGGGTTTTTAGGGAATAAATGGAGATCTCTGAAGGAGGATGCTGAATAGAGGAGGGACATATTTTTGCCTACCACAGTGTTTTTCCTTAAGCATAGACTCATCAGAATGCAGCTCAGAATGCCTTTGAAATCTTCTGATTATGGAGAGCTCTTTCCTCAGGTGCTGCTGATGCCAAGGTCTGCACATGACCTTCACATCTCTTTGATGTTGGCCTAATAATAAAAGAGTGAGTACCTTCTGCTCACGCTACCCCCCCCCTACACCCCAATTCCAGGAAACCTCTAAATGAAGGATCTTCTAAGCTCATGATGGTGTGGAGCCTCCAAAGGGAAGCCACTGTGAACTCTTTGCTGCCCTCAGCAAAGTCCGTCTGAGTGTCAGAGATGTTGTGTTTGCTGCCCCTAAGTCATGGTAAGTCATTTACCTATGGGGACAGCAGGGAGACTCACAACACAGCTCTTTAAAGTCACTGGGCAGATAGATCCACACAGGTCCCCTTTCCCTTCCTGACCTTGTCTTTTCCTTCCTGACCCAGATGGTGTTTTTATCCTTTGCTCTTCCACCAGGAGGCAGCATAGGGCACTGGCAGGGAATATGGCTGGCCACCACCTTCAATCAGATGAACTGAGATCGAGGACCTTGAGTGCATGCATGCCTGGTGATAGAGGAAAAACAGAAAGGACAGAAGCCATAACAGTCATGTCTGTCTGGGCCTCCAGCCACAACCGTGTGTGATCATGAGAGCTTGTCGGAGTCAGAGTGGCCAAGACAAGGCTTCTGAAGGTCTGTGTCCCTCAGACCTCAGCTGTGATCTCAAGCAGGCAGCTGCTGCAGCCCTTGCAGAAGCAGCACAGTGTAGGACTCGCTGCTCCTGGGGGAAGTACCAGCCTTGAGTTTGCTTTTGTCCTGGAAATCAATTGTCATTACAAGGCTGTTGTGTGTACAGTGGTCTGAGCAATACTGTATTCTAACATTATGTACTACAAAGGTCAGATGTAACAGATGGAAGTGGTACTCCATTTTAGGCAGATCCTGCCTGGTGTTGTGACACAGGCCTTTACTCATAGAACTTGCAAGGCAGAGGCAGGCAAATCTCTGAATCCAAGGTCAGCCTGACTACATAGCAACTTCCAGGATACCAGAACTACAAACAAAATGAGACCCTATTTCAAAAACAAAACAAGCATCTATCCAACCACCACCACCACCTAAATTCAAAACCAACCCAAGCAGTCGGACTACAGATTGAATTCTTGATCTTGTTACTGTGAAGTCTCAAATAATGCAGTGATTCTGATTGTGCCCAGAGAGGGGCAGCATTGTGTCTATATGACAGAGTGGGTCTCTCTTCTTAGCAGTTGGGAGACCAGCAAGTCCTTCAGTGACAGGATCCTGTGGTAGGTGTGCTATGGAGTGAGAAATACAGAGAATAGAGAAGATAAAAATGTGTCAGGGGGTCTTGCACAAGCTTTGTCTTATGCCAAAAAAAAAAAGTATAAAGTAGTACAGTGCTATATATACTGTTGGGGGTTGGGATGGACAGAGTCAGTAGAATGTATCATACAATGGGACAAAGTCAGCCAGTAGGAGGCTAATCAAGAAATGTTGCACAAGGGACCACCTGGTATCTTAAGAGCTGTCTGAGCACACAGCAGCCTTGGGACTGA
This sequence comes from Sigmodon hispidus, assembly GCA_004025045.1. Lineage (NCBI taxonomy): Eukaryota > Metazoa > Chordata > Mammalia > Rodentia > Cricetidae > Sigmodon > Sigmodon hispidus. The sequence continues at coordinate 5,975 of PVIH01028117.1, read as the reverse complement.
TAACTCCAATCTCTTCAGAGGGGGAAGAGTTCCCAGAAACTGGAACCAAAATTCCTTCAAGGCCCGTAACTCAGCCCTCCCTCTCTCCCCGACAGACCTTGCCTAGTCTGTTCCTGAGCAAGGACACAGAGCTAGGCTCCTTTGTCCTTTGATCAGGGCCTCTGAGAAAGCCGTGGATAGGTCCAGCTAAGTGAATTTTCTTCCTAACTCTATTTTATTTATTCCTCTCTTTCTGAGCTCTCCTGAATCTTTCATCCCCACAGAAGCCACAGACCTAATTGACGGTCATCTTAAGGCAAAGGACTGAGACTAATGCCTAAGCACTAGAGAGTCTTTGGCATCAAAAGCTCCTTCAGTGGCAGATCCTGAGGTAATGGCTAGATCAGCGGTTCTCAGCCTTCCTAATGCTGTGACCCTTCAATACATCTACTCTTGTGCTAACCCACAACCATAAAATTATTTTCTTTGCTACTGCATAGCTGTAATTTGCTACTGTAATGAATCATAATGTGAATATCTGACTTGCAGATGGTCTTATGCAACCCCTGTGAAAAGTTTGTTCAAGCCACAAAGGGGTCAGGACCCACACACTGAGAACTGCTGAGCTAGACAAACACTAGCAGAAACTTGCCATGTAGATCTGCAGTCCTTGCCCTTGTAGCATAGTTTGTAGACAGATTCTAGGTCATCAGACCCCTGTGCTTTCTGGTATCACATCATCAATAAAGCTCCTTTCCCAATTTCTTAACACATGTCTTAGTTTCTCAGAATGGGTAGAAGAGCCTAGAACACTGGGACCCCCTGGTTTGTGGGATGTTACTCTCTCTCTCAGAGAGAGAGAAAGCCCAGCCAGGAAGAAGAAAATTCATCTTCTTGAGGCTGTTCAGGACAGGGGTGGAGGCACAGACACATTAGATGCAGCCCTGAGCTGTAAGGCACATGGCAGGAGTACTTGCCATGTGACTGTATTTCAGTTCTGTAACTGAATATAGTGGCTTTGCCTCAGGGTGACTGGAAACTCACATCATAAGCAAATAGGAACAAGAAGGATTTCTATTCAGATGCGGGTGAGTGGACAATGTCTTCTTCTTCAGACAAAGGAAGTGTGGGGATTTTATACAGGCAAGCATATGCATAATCACCTAGGAAAGCACTTGAGATATGTGCATACAGTTCATCACACCCTGTAACACATTTCTGAGCATGCTCAGCTTAGAGTCAGAGCTCAAGAAGGAAAAATGGAGAACACAACTTTTGTTATGATTTAGCTCAAGCTTATGGAGCACATGTTTACAAGGACAAGATGGCAGACAGAAGCATTTGGGTGTGCTCAGCTTGCCTTGTGAAGATGGCAGACTGCAAGAGATCTGTGATTGCTCTGTGGGCAAGTTAAAGCTGTATTAATACAAGAGTTTATCCCTTTAAGGTATCTCCATGGCAGTGAGCTTGTGCCATGTATATGGAGATTGTGTATAGAAGGTCAAAAAGAGGATGCATCACGGGCATTTGCAGCTGTAAGGAAGGAGACTCAGAACATATGAAAGAATCATTTTCTGTGGGCCTCAGAAAGGGCCTACCACAAGGGATTTCCTACCCAGGGCTCCGGACCTTAGCTGAATTTAACTGGCCCCCATAAGCTCATAGTAAGTGATACTATTGGGAAGTATGGCTTTGTTGGAGTAGGAATGGCTTTGTTGGAGAAAGTGTGCCACTATGGAGAGACTTTGAGGTCTCCTATACTCAAGACACCACTCAGTGCATGCAAATCAAGAAGTAGGGCTCTCAGCTCCAGCACCATTTCCATCCCCATGCCACCATGTCCCACCATGATGACAATGGACTAACCCTTTGAAACTGTAAGCCAGCCTATTCAATGTTTTCCTTTATAAGAATTGCCCTTGTCATATTGTCTCTTCCCAGCAATAGAAACCCTAACTAAGACAAGGTGGTGTTTGCTATAGGGACCTGCACACTGTGTAGACATAGTTCAGAGGCAAATGGTGTCTCTAGACTGCAGGCTGCCTGGACCTTGTTCACCTGGGAACAAATACACTTTTCCTTGAAGCATACATTTCAAATGACTTTGAAAAAAAGGGGATGCTGATGTTAGGGCAAAAGTAGAAGAGAAGGCTCAAAGCTGGGAGTAATACTGGAGTGAAGGCAGGTGAGAGCAGTGAGGGCCGTGCAGAGGAAGGAGCCCTTAGCACAGGGCATAGTGTAGGGGTGATTGTGGGGCAGCTCCAGGGACAGGACTCTTCCTAGTACAGTGTGATCCAAAGCAAGACCTGATGAGACCAATGTCAAGAAGTCAGAGTAACCAGAGAAAAGCACATCTCTTTTCCTTTTCCCGATTCCATGTATATAAATCTCATCTCAGGAGTAGCACGTATTTTCTGTCACAATCTGCCAGGATTTCTGCTGAGACTGATAGAAACCTGTTTCATTTTCGTGTGAGCTGATGAGTGAAAGTGAGTCCTCACACATCTGTTCAGACAAGATAAAGATGACATTAACAGAGGTATCTGCATCTTCTCTCCCAGCCCCTCCTCTCCTCCAGACCCTCCCCATCTCCCTCTCCTCTCTTTTACTTCAGCATGACTTTTTTGTGTGTTTTCTTATTTTCACTTTTCCAAATCTCTTTGTTTTTCTACACCCTCCTGGGTTTACAGGAACCCACTGATGAAAGTGAGGAATCTGGGGCAATGTGTGTTGTGAAGTCATTGTGACCAGGGACTGGCCTTCCCACATCGTGAGAGGGAAACCTTTTGTTCTCCCCCAACCCTGACAAATCCCCTGTAAAGACTTTTTGCCTGCCTGTTGACAAGAATCCATCATAAGAAGATAATGCTGAATATCCAATTGATTTATAAAATAATGAAGTCTAATATGGTGTTATAAGTGCAGATTTGAATGTGAGATTGTATTTCAAGGTCCTGTGGAGATGCCCTTGGGTTCCTTAAATTCTTCTCCCATTAATTTTTGTTTACTGTATTCCCTTTGCCTGTGGTTGTGTGGGTGATCAGCTGGTGACTAGGGCTTGATTATAGAAAGCTGTGAGTCCTGTCTTTGAGGTTCTCAAACCCACCACAAAACAAACTATAGTCAAGCTTTAACATAGCTCCTCATGTGAAAGAATAACCTTTGGAGCCTTTCACCTTTTAGCTTTTGAAGACTATGGGAGATCTCAAGAAAATTTTCACTATCTGTGATTTTTGAGGTTAAAGCATATTTGAAGATAGGGAGAGACAAAGCAGGGGGGAGAGAAACTAGAAATGAATGTGAGTGGCAGGAGAGAGGGCTCAGCAGTAAAAGGTGCTGGCTGTTCTTGCAGAGGACATAGGTTCGATTCCAAGTACCCACATGGCAGCTAAAACCATTTATAGCTCTAGTTCCAGGAGATACCACTCCTCCTTCTGGCTTCTGTGGGTACTACATGCATATGATGCACACACAAACACAGATATACATATACACACACACAAATAACAATAAACCTTAAAAAAACAAAAATAAACGCAGGAAATTGTTAACAAGACTGAAAGTAAGGCTGATGTGTTGTTTCACAATCAGAGCAAGAAGGAAAATCTTGCAATGGAAGAGGGACAAGAGTGGGCAGCTGTGCAGTTACCTCTCGAGGTGGGGACAATAATAACCCCATACACTTACACTGCACTTGGTAGTGCCCTGTGCAGAAGTAATACAGTGTTTATCAACTTCTTCCTGTGGTTGTTCTGATACACATGCATGGCCAGGGGTCATGTAATTATTGGATGGCTCAACTTGGACTCTGGAATTAGAAGTCACATTGCTGTATATCTACCTTTATTCTTTTTGGAGGAGGTTGAGCATAGGGCATGTCCAGAGGTCTCTCTGACAAGGATGATGATATTTTGAAGGGCAGACATCTGTCAACTCATGTGATATGTAGAGACCACATTAAGGGGACCAAAGTTGACAAAGTTATAGATCTGTTACCTAGGAAAAGCATGGTATATGTTTTCTTCTGTCTCTCATCTTTGTCTTCAACTTACAATTAAAATTTACAATTTTAAGTAGAGTCATAGACAACAGCTGAGGTTTGACACTGTATGACAGGACTGAAGTTCGTAAAGAGAGCCCAGGAAAAAGACCTCATCAGTCCTGCATGTAGTGATGTCAAATAATTGACAGCAGAAACAACAGCCACAATGAAATGGAGCTGGCTCATGCCTAGAAGACAGGCTGTATTTGCTGCCAAGGGCAGGGCCAGAAAGGCAACCTGGGTGGCTTAGGGGAGCCCAGAGGATCGTGAGTGAACCCCAGATACTGAGCATTGAGTCATTTGCATTGTTGGGAGCTTGATTTTGCCTTTTCTAGATGGTAGTTTGTCTCTCTTGAAGATTAAAAACAAACAAACAAACAAAAAAGCCCACAATAGGTAGAATTTAAACTTTTTTTTTTTTTAAGAAAATGACATTTTGGAGCTTTAAAAAATTTAAATTTAAAAACTGGGTATTTCCTTTAAACATTTAAGTTTATAAGGCAATAGGACATTTTAAGTTTTTTAATGTTTTATTTTATAATGTCTTTATTAACATGTAATCTTAAAAAAGAGGCTAAAGTTATGAACATCATAACTATGAGCACCACATGCTAAACAAGAAACACTGGGCCATTTCTATCTTATGATGCAACAAGAGTTCCAGTTCAAAAACTGCTAATGTTTTAAGGCTAAAATTAACAGGGATTGTGGTGAAGCTAACCACTGAGGAAAACTCCCCCATGCCTTGCCTGCCACCTGGGCCATGCACTAAGTGGGAACACTGGTGGGTTGACTGCCCTGCTCTGTGTAAGTCAAGGTAGGCCAATTTCCCCAAATTCTTCATGCACAGAATAATATCTCAGACCTTCTGGATATGGCAACCAGAGGCCTATGCTTTCATGGGCAACAACTGAAGATACAGTGGTGTCCTATGTAATAGCAAAGATCTGTCACCACTGCCCCCAATGAAGCCATCAAGACCACTGGAGCCTGGTAGCCATCAAGGTAGCAGATAAATCTCAGTCATTTTAATTGATAAGGAGGCCATTAGGTTTACATTTCCTGCTATTCTTTATCCTTTTCACATCTCTGATGGAGCTGAGGGCTAGGATGACTGAAGCTGGTTCAATTTAATGGCAGCTTCTTCCCCAAGCTCATCTCATATGTAATAACTGGGCCTTGCTTTCACTAGAGCTACTTGGTCTCCTGCTGAGAAATGCAGACAGGCTTGCCATGCCAATCAGCTTCCTATTAAAACATAAATAGGTTTGAGATGTAACTTTTTTACTATTCCTTTATTTAAAGGAACTTGTTTTACAGTGTCTTCTCTCAGTAATCAGCCACAGAGTCTTACGGTGAATGGAAAACAGGTTTAAAGTTTATGTAAATTCTGAGGGTCTAAGAAAACATAATAAGGTGTCTAAATACAATTTGTAAAAGTCTGAGGATATAAAAGCTTAAGTAAGTTGAGAAAGTCTAAAAATAATTTATGATATGTAAATACAAGTTATAAAAGTCTAAGGAAGTGATTTAAGGTATATAAAACAATAAAATAATTCTGACCTTTCTGCCTTAATCCCTCACCCAGGGTTTAGGGTTTAGGGTTAGGGTTAGAATTCCTGATCCTGTAATAAATGCTCCCACTGAATTATCCTTGACCCTATTTTCATTTGGGAAAAGATTTATTTCTCTCTCTGTCTTCTCCCTCCCCCACTCTCTGTATGGTATGAGTGTGCAGATACCTACAGAGACAAGAAGAAGCCCTCAGACCCCTTGGAGCTGCAGTTCCATATTATTTATTGTTATGAGCACCTGCCATGGATGTAGGAACTGAATCCTGGTCCTCTGGAAGAGCAGCAAGTGCTCTTCACTGCTGTGGTAGTGCTCTCTAGCACCCTTGATTATTTTTCAAGTTGCTTTTCTTGGTAGCTTTTGGAAGTTTACCCAAAAAAAA
>PVIH01028116.1:0-15727 GCA_004025045.1 Sigmodon hispidus | reverse complement strand
AAATATTGTGTTGGGATTTTGATGGACAGTGCATTGAATCTGTAGATTGCCTTTGGTAGAATTGCCATTTTTACTATGTTGATCCTACCAATCCAGGAACATGGGAGAGCTTTCCATTTTCTGATATCCTCTTCAATTTCTTTCTTCAGTGATTTAAAATTTTTGTCAAATAGGTCTGTTACTTCTTTGGTTATAGTTATTCCAAGGAATTTAATACTATTTGCTGCTATTATGAATGGTAATGTTTTCCTTATTTGTTTTTCAGCTCTTCTATCTTTAGTGTATAGAAGGGCTACTGATTTCTTTGAGTCAATCTTGTATCCTGCTACATTGCTGAAGGTGTTTATCAGCCTTAGAAGTTCCTTGGAAGAATTTTGTGGGTAACTTATGTATACAATCATAACATCTCCAAATAGAGATAGCTTCACTTCTTCTTTTCCAATTTGTATCCCCTTAATCTCCTTTCGTTCTCTTATTGCTTTAGCTAAAACTTTAAGTACTATATTGAATAGATAAGGGGAGAGAGGACATCCTTGTCTAGTTCCTGATTTTAGTGGGATTGCTTTGAGTTTTTCTCTATTAAGTTTGATACTGGCTGTCGGCTTCTTGTAAATCGCCTTTATTATATTTATGTATTCTCCCTGTATTCCTGATCTCTCCAGGGCTTTAATCATAAAGGAGTGTTGGATTTTGTCAAAGGCTTTTTCAGCATCTAAGTTCATGATCATGTGGTTTTGTTCCTTTAGTTTGTTTATATGATGGGTAACATTTACAGTTTTTTGTATGTTAAACCAGCCCTGCATTTCTAGGATGAAGCCTATTTGTTTTGGTGGATGATATTTTTTATACATTGTTGTATACGGCTTGCTAAAATTTTGTTGAGAATTTTCACATCAATATTCATGAGGGAAATTGTTCTGTAATTCTCCTTCTTTGTTGTGTCTTTGAGTGGCTTGGGTATTAGGGTAATTGTGGCCTCATAAAAGGAATTTGGCAATATTCCTTCAGTTTCTACTGTGTGAAATAGTTTGAGGAGTAACAGTAGTAATTCTTCTTTGAATGTCTGGTAGAATTTGGCACTGAAACCATCTGGACCAGGGCTTTTATTTTTGGGGAAGCTATTAATGACAGCTTCAATTTCCTTAAGGGTTATAGGCCTGTTTAGGTAATTAATCTGTTCTTCATTTAATTTTTGTAAATGGTACCTGTCCAGAAAGCTGTCCATTTCTTCTAGGCCTTCCATTTTTGTGGAATACAGATTTTCAAAATATGATCTGATAATTCTCTGGATTTCCTGGGGGTTTGTTGTTATGTCCCCCTTTTCATTTCTAATTTTGCTGATTTGGGCAATCAATCTCTCTTTGTTTTTTGATTGGTTTGGCTAAAGGCTTATCTATCTTGTTGACTTTCTCAAAGAACCAACTCTTAGATTCACTGATTCTTTGTATTGTTCTTTTTGTTTCAATTGTACTGATTTCAGCTCTAAGTTTGATTATTTTCTGTCATGTACTCCTTCTAGGTGAGTTGGCTTCTAATTGTTCTAAGGCTTTCAGCTGAGCTGTTAGGTCTCTAGTGTGAGATTTCTCTAGGTTTTTCATGTGGGCATCTAGTGCTATGAATTTTCCTCTTAAGACTGCTTTCATTGTGTCCCATAAGTTTGGATACGTTGTGGATTCATTTTCATTAAATTCTTGGAATACTTTGATTTCTTTCTTAAGTTTTTCCTTGACCCAGAGATGGTTCATCTGAGTGATGTTTAGTTTCCATGAGTTGGTAGGCTTTCTTTGATTTTTGATGTTGTTGAACTCTAACTTTAGTCCTTGGTGGTCCGATATGGTACAAGGGATCATTTTTATTTTTTTGTGTCTGTTGATATTTGCTTTATGACCAATTATGTGGTCAATTTTGGAGAAAGTTCCATGAATAACTATTAAATATTCATATTCCTTTGCATTTGGGTGGAATCTTCTGTAGATACCTTTTAAATCCATTTGCATCATAACCTCTTTTAGACTCCTTATTTCTCTGTTGAGTCTCTGTCTGGTTGATTTATCCAGGGTTGAAAGTGGGGTATTGAAATCTCCCAATATTAGGGTGTAAGAATTGATGTGGGATTCGAGCTTTAGCAGTGTTTCTTTTACATAGGTAGGTGCCCTTATATTAATGGCATAAATATTCAGGACTGAAATTTCCTCTTGATCAATTTTTTTCTGTGGTGAATAAATAATGACCATCTTGGTCCCTTTTAATTGCTTTTAGCTTAAAGTCTACTTTGTTAGATATTAGGATGGCAACCCCAGCTTGTTTCTTAGGACCATTTGACTGGAAAGTCTTTCCCCAACCCTTTACTCTAAGCCTGTGTCTGCCTTTGTGGTTTAGATGTGTTTCTTTTAGGCAACAGAAGGATGGCTTCTGTTGTTGTATCCATCTTGTTAGTGTGTGATGTTTTGTAGGTGAGTTGAGTCCATTGATATTAAGGGAAATTAGTGACCACTGATTCATATTTCCTGCCATTTTTTAGTGGTAATTTGTTTGTATTTCCTTTCTCTGGAGTATTATGCTATGGAATTATTGATTGTTGGTGGTTTCATGGATGTATCCTTATGTTGGAATTTTCCCTCTAATACTCTCTGTAGCACTGGATTGGTAGATAGTTATTGTTTCAGTCTGACTTTGTCATGAAATATCTTGTTTACTTCATCTATGGTGATTGATAATTTTGCAGGGCATTAGTATTCTAGTTTGGCAGCCATGCTCTTTTAGCATCTGTATAACTTCTGACCAAGCCCTTCTAGCTTTCATCGTTTCCATTGAAGAGTCAGATGTTATTATGTTCGGTCTGCCTCTATATGTAAGTTGGCCATTTTCTTTAGCAGCTCTTAAAATTTTTTCTTTGTTTTGTATGTTTTCTGGCTTGATTATAATCTTGTTCGCTGACTTTTTTGGGGGGTCATATCTATTTGGTGTTCTGTAAGCTTCTTGTATCTTTATAGGCATTTCCCTCTTCAGGTTAGGGAAGTTTTCTTCTATGATTTTATTGAAAACATTATCTGTGCTTTTGAGCTGGTATTCTTCTCCTTCTTCCATTCTTATTATTCTCAAGTTATGTCTTTTCATGGTGTCCCAGATTTCTTTAACATTTTGAGTTATGGCTTTTTTGGTTTTAGTATTTTCTTTGACTTATGTATCTATTTGAGCTACTGAGTCTTCCACTTCAGAGATTGTATCTTCCATTTCTTGAACTCTGCAGGTTATGCTTGTATCTGTGGTTCCAGCTTTTTTCTTCAAGTTTTCTATTTCTATCTTTGCCTCATTTTGTGCCATTTTTATTGCTTCTATTTTAGTTTTTGGCATGTTTCTTTCGTTTTTTGGTTTACTTTTTCTTGATTTTCATTTATAGATTTGTTCATCTCTTCTAATTTTTTGTTTGTATTTTTTTTTCTATTTCTTTAAGGCAATTTTTCATATCTTCTTTTAGAGCTTCGATGATCATCATAAAGGAATTTTTGGTATTGCTTCCTTCTGTTTCCTCTTCATTGCTCAGTTCAGGTCTTGTAGTTGTAGGACTGCCACTTTCTTCTGGAGTTACCTTGTTGTTCTTTACATTATTATATATATTTTTGCACTGGCATCTGCTCATGGCTTCTGTGGTTCACGATTAGGTGGCTCCTACTCAGTTGTGTTATGTGGGCTTGTGTGTCTCCTGTCAACTCTGAATAAAAGGTCTGCTCAATCTCTACTCTGCTCTGGGCAGGGGACTGAAATTCAAGTCTTCAATCCTTCTCTGTTTGCTGAGTTGGAGGCAGGTGGCCGTGCAAATTCCCTCAGTAGCATCTGGGGGGACCCTGGCAGACAAAGTTTATTTCTGTCTGCTACAGAGTATGAGGGGAGAAGCTCCACAGACAGCACCTGGTCCTGGAACAGGAACCTGTCCAGAATATAGTTTTCCCTCCCAGGGATTCAGGTGCTGGGGCCTGCTGAACCTACCTCACCTTTGGGTGGAGTCTGAGTCTGTCATTCAGAGTCCTCATTCCTTATCTGTTTGCTCAATTGGAGGCAGGTGTCTGTGCAAATTCCCTCAGCAGCAGCTGGGGGGACCCTGGCAGACAAAGTTTATCTCTGTCTGCTACAGAGTGTGTGGGGACAAGCTCCACAGACAGCACCTGGTCCCGGAACCGGAACTTGACCGCAAAGTTTTTTATTTTCTAATGACAGACAAAAAGGGAATGGATTCAAAGGGGCACGTGGGGAAGAACTTGAAAGAGTATACCAAAATGGAAACTGTAATCAGGTCTTACTGCATGAGAAAATAATTTATTTTGAGTAAAAGAAAAAAAAAAACCTTAAAACTATTTCCTCATGCCTTGTACTGCAGTTTTTGTTAGATATTTTATGGCTCTTATGGGGATTATTGGAAGCCATTAATAATTTATCTAGTGCCAAGTGTTTATCCTTGAAAAATATATATACATGCAACCCTAAAAGTACTCACCAGAGTGTATTTATGCATGTGTGCATATGTAACACTAATAATAAAAAGGACATAAATTTAAATAGAAATGGGAGCAGCATGGAAGGGGTTTGAGGGAGAATAGCAAAGAGAGAAAATAACATAATTAAATTCAGTTAAAATAAAAAATCAGAGTGATTACAAATAATCTAATTATGTACTTTAATCAAACACAGTAGATGAATTTATATAATGAAGATCAGGGCAGAAATGATTAGAACAGAGATTAATAAAAAAGATGAATATATGAAATAATAGAAATGCTGGTTTTTTAAAAGTAAATCCTATTTGAAGAATCTCTATCTGATGTAACAAATAGAAAAACTACCCAAAGTAAAAATTCAGAGATAAAAGTGATAACTCCTACAGTTTTCAATGAAATCCAGAAGATCAAAAAGGGATAATTTGAAAGGGTATATTTTGAAAATCATAAAAATCTAGAACTAGGTAAGTTTCTAGACACATGGAATCTTCCATCAGCAAATCAAAAGTATACAAATGACTTAAACACACTCTAACAATAAGACTGAAGAAGTAATAAATTATATTCCAAAAAGCAAAGCCTATAAACAATTTTAGTTACTGCCAAGTTCTCTCAACTCACTAAAGAAACCTAACACCAAATGCTCCTCAAAATGTTCTGTAAAATAGAATTTTAAAGATACTAATAAGCTCATTCAAAGAAATCATCATCATCTTGATACTAAAACAATCAAACAAGCAAAACCAAACCAAATCAAACCAAACCAATTTAGAACCAACCTAGACATCCCTCAAATGAAGACTGGATTAAAAAACTGTGGTACAGCTACACAATGGAGAACTACTCAGCAGTAAGAAAAAGAAAAAAATGATATTCAAAAATTCACAGGTAAATGGAAGGAAATGGAGAATAGCATGCTGAGCAAGGTCTCACAAACTCAGAAAGATAAGCAGGGGATGTATTCACTCATTAGTTGATTTTTTTTAGATGTCATTGTATACAAGAGCTCAAGGCTAGTACAAAGCCAAAGGACACAGTGCTACACTTCTGCATTGACAGCCTCTGGCAGAGATGTGGGTGAGGAAGAACTCAGTATCTTTAAGGGTCTAGCTGCAGGGAGTTTAATTATGCTCCAGTAAATAAATGAGCAGCATTAATGGCCTTTTGTGTAAATGGGGACATCATAAGAGTGAGTTTGAAACTGAGAAGACTGACAACTGAGTTTGGTGGGGTGCCTGATATTTTTATTTCAGAGATGGAATCTTGAATCAACATAATACAATAATTCATGTAATTCATCACATAGACTTCAAGGAACAAAGTCAATGATGATCTCAATACATGTGCAAGAGGACTTTGGCAAAGTGCCAACATAAAAAAAAAAAAAAAAAAAACTTGCATGCTCTCAATTAGTAACTTGATGCAACAAAAGTCTTGAGGGGGAAGACATACAGCACCCACAAAAGTGAATGAAAAGACATGATCAAAATTAGAACTGGAATTAATAAAATAGAAGTCTAAAAAATAGCACAAAGAATCAAGAAAACTAAGAGTGAATCTGTAGTGGGATTGTATGTTACATTTTAAATATTTATCCTACCTATGGGTTTAATAAAAACCCTGATTGGCTGAAGGCAGGATGTGTGGGTGGGGCTACCAGCTTAAGAAATCTCTGAGGTTAGGAAGAATAGGTACAGATGCTATAGAGTTGTCAGAGCTGCCAGCAGATGCAGAGGAAATGCTGCTGAGAAAAGATACTTAGCTACATGGCTGAACAGGATAAGAAAGATGGTTTATTTTAAGACTAAAAAGCTAGCAAATTATATGCCTGGGCCCTTGATTAATCAGCATAAAAACAATATAAGCCAGTGTGTGATTATTTAAGGCTAAGCAGGGCTGAGTGTGGGTCAGAACCTTGGGGCCAGGCCAGAAACTTATTACAACAAATGGCTGCCCAATGTGAGTGATATGTACCCACATAAAGCTTGAAGAAAATCAAAAAAAGGTTCTAAAGCACAGAATCAGAGCCAGAAATACCTTCTGGAACTTGTGTCTCTCACATGAGCCATGATACAGAGTTGTCCTGGTGAGGCTTGTGGTTTTGAATTAAAAATGGTGGACTTTTAGAGTGCAGCTTAAAAGCTGTAACAAGGCTGGTTCTTGAGCCTCAATGTAAGAAATATGCTGTTTACAGTTAATATAAGGTTTCTGTTCTCACAGGCAAAAGGAAACATAGTCAAAGACTGATTCTTAGTGGTGATGTTTTCTTGGATCAGCTCTGTTTATTGAAGGCAAACACGGGCTCAGCTTTTTTTTTTTAAGTGAGGCTTCGATTCAGCCTCAGAGGTAAAACACTTGTGAGTCTTTTAAGAGCCTTGCTGCCAAATAAATAAAGTTTATGAGCAGCAGACAGTAGTGCTTTACTTGGTGATTATACAGACCCTAAAATTCCCCAGAGTGGTAATTGTGGGTTCTACCAGCACCTCAGCTAGAAGGCTAAACTTCAGCTAGACTAGGAGCTGGGTGGAGCTAGGCAGCCAAGCTAGTGACACCTTTAATCCTTAGCCACACCTTGGCAGATTAAAGGTATGGTGAGAAACAGAAAGTAATAAAGGAAGCTGTGTGGAGTCTACCATCCTAGTGAAACTTTTAATTCTTAGCCAAACCTTGACAGGTGTAATCAAAAACAGAAAGAAATAGAACTGGGTGAGTCAGCCACCCTAGCCAAGTAAAGATGTAGTCAGAAACAGAAAAAAAATAAGAGATATACAGTAGAGACAGATTTAAAAAAAACCTGTAAATGGTTTAGGGTATGTTTAAACATGTAGGCTTGAGAGAAAAAATAAAAAAGAATAAAGGATAAAGTCCTTAAAAAAAGAAATAGAGTAAAAAAATAGTAATGAGCCATGTAAAAATAAAAAATACAAGGAGTGTATGGATACTGTATGGTATTATCTTGTCTTTAAGGTTTTGACTATAAATGAAGTAATTAAAGCTGCTAAAAGACATTTGATTGTAAATGCTGTTGGGTTAATCCAACCTATATATTTTGTAAATGAGTTGACTTTAAAATTGAGATCAAAAGATATGCTTCTTTGGAGAAGAGGTTTTCCTTTTATTTCTACAGAATATGAGAAGCCGTGGATTTATTTCCAGTTAAAGGAAATAAAAGTTGATAAAAGAAGATGCCCTGAAAAGTCTCCAATGGAAATGGATGACCCAGATAATTCAGCATTTCAGAGCACCTCTGTTGAAGTTTCCTCTGAGTTCTGCATTCAAATCAACTTCAAGGAGACTGGTTTAGATGACCCAGTCTTACAGACTACTCCACTAAAGACTTGTCCATAATCCTAAATTTTCTTTGAATCCCCATAGGATTGCCAATGCTCCCTTTCGGCAGGAAGTAGCCTAGAGGACTACACTCACATTGTCAAAAAATAGATTATGGGTGTTTTTTTTTGTTGTTGACAGTGTTGTTTATAAGTTGTATTAGATAATAAAAATATTAGATTTGGGGTTCTTCATGTTTTAAAAAGAGAAAAATGTAATAGGATTATGTGCTATATTTAAAACATTTGTCCTGCCTATGGGTTTAATAAAATCCCTGGTTGGCTGAAGACAGATAGGAAGTATGAGCAGGGCTACCAGGCTAAGACAACTCTGAGTACAGGAAGAACAGATAAAGATGGCATAGAGTCACCGAACCTGCCAGGAGATGCAGAAGAAATCTGCTGAGAAAAGGTATCCAGCCACATGGCTGAATAGGATAAAAAAGATAGATTAGTTTAAGACTAAAGAGCTAGCAAGTTATATGCCTGAGCCCTAGGTTGATCAGCATAAAAATAATATAAGCCAGTATGTAGTTATTTGAGGCTATGCCAGACAGAGTGTGGGTCAGCACCTTGGGGCCAGGCCAGAAAGTCCAGGCCAGAAACCTATTACAACATGGCTGTTGGAAAAAGTTAACCAAATCGTGAAACTTTTAGCCAAATAAACCAAAACAAAATGAAAGAAAAATACAATTTAATAAAACTAGAGACAAATGGAAGATATTACAAAAGACACTGAAGAAATTTAGAGAATTCTAAAGACATACCTTAAAAATTCATATTTCATGAAACTGGAAAATATAAAAGAAATTAATGAATTTGTGGATATATATGGCCTATTGAATCTAATTCAAAATGAAACAAATAATGTAAAAAAAAAACATTACAGCCAATGTGATAAGAGAATAACCTTACAGACAAATACATCTAGTACACATGATGTAAGACTTCTCAATAAAACACTTGCAAACCAACCTCAAGAATACATTTAAAATATTATCCAAGATTATTATCTATGACCAAACTGGCTCTCTCTCTGAGATACAAGAATGATTCAACATATATAAATCAATATAAGTATATATGGTATAAATAGATACAATGGCAGAAGCCATATGATCATTTCATCCAGTACAGAAATTGCCTTTGAAAAATCCAAATCATTCCAGGGTAAATTCCTGGAGAACCTATGAATGTGGGGGAAATAATCTCAACAGAAGAAAGACAACATATTGGACACAAAAATCCAAAATCTCCTTAAATGGAAAAAAAAATCCAAAATATTTCTACTAATGTTAGAATCAAAGGATGTTTTTACACCCCCGAAAAGCTGCGGATCAGAAGAAACTTAAAAGAGACTTCTAGAAATTTTTCTAAAAAGAGAAAATAAAGAAGATCTCATTAGCTAACTGAGGGTATAAGGACTTGCAACAAAGAAGTGCTAGCAACAAATCATGAGAGAAGGGGATTGAGTGAGAGGAACAACAAGGAGGGAGAAAAAAAAAGATGCATATCTTAATAAAGGAAGCCAATGTGGTGTTGGAAAAAGACCAGGTGCTAGGGTCACCTTCAAGAACTCACAGAATGTCCATGCCTAAATCTCCAACCAATAGTGAAGGTGTTGCTTAGACAAGACCTCTAATCAAATGAATAGACCCCCCAGGTGTCATCACAGAAAATACATCTAACAATGAATAGAAGTAGAGCAGAGACACATGGCTGAGTACTGGAATAAGCTAGCTCCTGGTCCAGCTGAGAGCAGGGGAAAAGAGTCTATATGAGCAAGGGGATAGGGCTTATGAGGAAAACTCACATAGTGATTAGTGGCTGGAGCTCTGGGGAGCTCACTAAATTAAAAAGAGTCACTGGGGAACCTTCAAGAAAAGGAGCTAGGCCCTCCAAGGATAGGCAGCTGTCCACTGACATGGGCTGCATGTGGAGCCTCGAGAGGAGTGATCAGACTGTGTTTCCATGCATAGGCTGGCACCTTGGAGCCCATTCCCTCCAGAGGAACACCTAACCCTGTCATGACATTAGGATGAAGAAATTGGACTTTTCTGGAGTAGATGCTGAGCTGATCCACCTTGGGACCTCTTGTCCTTTTGAGGGAGGGGATAGGGGATGGGGAGGAGGGAGGCTGAAGGCTGACAGTGAGGGATTGAGGAGGGCAGAAAGGGAGAGCAAGGGGATATATGGAAAAAAGGACTTTATTTTCTAAAAAAGCATTAAATTAAATTAAAGAAAGAATCAAAGGATATTCATTTTCTCCCCTTTCTCCACTTCAGTTCAATGTAGTACTTGAAGTCTTAGCTCAAACAATATGAGAAGTAAAAGTGATCAAGAGGATACAAGCAAGAAAAGTAGTCAAAGTATCCTTTTTTGCAGATGATATTATTTTGTACATAAAAGACTCTAAAGACACCATTGGAAATCTATAGCTGACAAATTCATTGAGTAAAGTAGCAGGATATGAATGATAAACATACTTTGAAAGAAACCAGAGAAATAATGCCAGTCACAATTCCAATGGTCTTGCATTCCTAGAGTTAATATTGTGAAAAGTAGCCTTTCTATAATAATTATACTCATATTCTACATATGATTCTACATACAATAATCAAAATTCCAATGTAATTCTTCATAGAAATTGAAAAAAGGTCTTGATTTTTATTAGAAATAAATTTATTTAGTTTTATTCCATATGAACAATTACATAGAAAACCAAAAGACACACTGAAGGCATATCATGTTGAAACATAAATTACTGGAGACAAAGAGAGGATAATGGTTAGTGGTAGTACTTAAGTTGTCTTTCTAGACAAGTAGATTAAGAGTCACAGAGATGACAATAATTGTACCGTGATGCAAACCACTGCTATGCCAAAGCCATCAAATTCTTCCTTACCTACTATAAAAGATGAGATATTCAACTTCTCTCTGCCTTCATTGTGTCATCTTGATCCAGTCCATAACTCTTCCGCATTTTAAATTCTTTTTCCTGTTTTTTTTTTGATAAATACAAAATAAAGAAGAAAAAAATAATAGTCTATAAAGGTAATCTCCATTTTCATTGTGGTACTCTGTAATTCATCGATCAGACAGCACCCACAACTAACTTAATAAAGTATAAATTAGAATAATTTCCTTTTTCTTTAATCTCCTAAAAAATCTAATATTGCATACAGAATTAAATGTATATTATTTTCAATAGCCTTCTGGACTCTTCATAATGTGGCTGATGACTGATTATCTTTTGACTTCATTATCAGTCTCCTCATTTTATCTAAAAAAAATCTTTATAGTTTCTGTATTTGACCAACACCTTTACATGAAGAGCTTATTGAAAATAGCCATTAACCATACAATTCTCTAGAAAATTTTATTCCTTTAAGATATTAACAGATAGAACTGTGTGTTCTATACATTTGCACAGGAGACTACTTTCTAAATATAACTGTGTCTCAGGGAGCAGTGTGGTTTCTGTGGGATGAGTGGGTTTGGGTGATGGAGTGGGAACTGTAGGCTACAGTGTCCTATGGGGGGTTGTTGGGTAGGCCTTACTGGAAAAGTCCTTCTTGCTGACCAGTAACTGGAGCTACAATGAATAAAGGTCCACAGGTGTTGTCGTGGTGGGTGCCCAAGCCTAGAGACTGGGCTGATCAACTGGGAAGAGGGTCATTCACCTCTTAAGATCAGAGTGTGTGGATTCTGTGTCTCCAGGAACTGCTGAGATCTTGGGGCAATGGATGTGTTTGAAGAATGGTATGAGGTTTGTAGGCTACAGGTTCTGAGAGGAGTTGGGCAAGCCTACCTGCAAGAGTCCTATTTGCTGACCTGCTACTGGAGCTGTAATGGGTCTTGCAATATTTATGAAAATAGATACACCAGTAGTAAAGACACTAAGAACAACAATTAATAAATGAGTCTTCTGGGAACTGAGAAGCTTCTGTAAGGCAAAGGACACGATCAATAAGACGAAAAGAACAACCTACAGATTAGGAAAAGATCTTCATCAATGCTAAATCTGACAGAAGATTGATCTCTAAAATATATAGAGAACTCAAGAAATTAGAGGAGAAAATTCAAATAACCCAACCAAAAATGGGGTTCAGAGCGAAAAAGGGAATTCTCAACAGAAAAATTTCAAATGGCTAAAAAGGCATTCAAAGATTTGCTCAACATCTTTAGCCATCAGAGAAATGCAAATTAAAACAACTGTGAGATAATATCTCACACCTGTCAGAATAGCTAAGACTAAAAACACAGATGACAGCCATGCTGGAGAGGATTAGAACAAGGGGAGCACTTCTCCATTGCTGGCTGGAGTGTAAATTTGTACACTCACTTTCTTTGTAAAGTAGTATTGTGGTTCCTCAAAAAACTGAGATTTAGCCTCCCCAATGACCTAGCAATACTACTATTGATCATATACCCAAAGGATGCACATTTTTACCCCAAGGTTATTAACTCAACTATGTTCATAACAGCATTATTAGTAATATCCAGAGCCTGGAAACTACCTAGGTGCCCCTCACCTAAAGAATGGATTAAAAATTTTGGTACATTTACACAATGAATTACTACTCAGCAGGAAAAAACAAAATGACATTCTAAAATTTGAAGGCAAATGGAAGGATTTGAAGAGTATCATTATGAGTAGGAACCACAGACCCAGAAAGATGGACATGGTATGTACTCACTCATAAATGGATTTTAGTTGTAAAGCAAAAGGCAACCAGGCAGATAGGCAACAGGAGGAACTTCAGAGAAGCACCCAGGGATCCCACTCAGAAGAGGAACTAGAGATCCCCTGAGTAAATTGGGATAGTAAATGGGGAGAGAGCAAGGGGAGGTGTGAAGAAATCATGAGAGAAGAAGATGGTTGACTCAGGAGAACAAAGGAATTACTATCTTGATAGAGAAAGCCATTGTGGGGTTAGAGAGAAACCTGGTGCTAGGGAAATACACAAGAACTCAGAGATGACCCTGGCTAGGACTCCAAGCAATAGTGGAGAGGGTGCCTAAACAGGGCTTCCCCTATAATCAAGTGAATAACCATCCTACGTGTCATTATAGAACCTTCAATCAACAAGTGATGGAGGTAGAAACAGAGATCCATAGCTATGTATTGATTGGGAGGAGCTCCTGTTCCAGCTGAAGAGAGAGAGGAGAGAGATTACACGAGCAAAGGAATCAGAATCACGAGGAGAAGGCCCACAGAGACAGGTGACCAAAGCTTTTGGGAGCTAGTTCACTGACTCTAAAATGATATCAGTGGAATCTTCATGAAAAGAAACTAACCCCCCTGAATGTAGATGACATTTGAACGGCATTGGCAGTTTGTGGAGCCTTACTTTTAGAGTTTATTTCTGGTGCATGAATTGGCAGCTTGGAACCCATTCCTTACAGAAAATCACCTTACTCAACCATCTCTCTCTCTCTCTCCCTCTACATATATATTATATATATATATATACGTATGTGTGTATGAGTGTATATGTATATATATTGATATATACACACATATATATGTCATCTGCCAACTAGCATACAAATACTGTTAAGACAAAAATTGAATTTATCTTTCTCAATTGTCTTTGTGTCTCAATATCTAGAGTAAAGGTTTACTTGTCATTTTGCTTAAATAATACTGAATTAATTTACTAATGGTATCTTACTGTTTTATTTTTGTCAAGAGACACCATGACCATGGCAACTGTTCCACAGGCAAGCATTTAGTTCAGGATTGCTCAGAGTTTCAGAGATTTTGTCTATTATCAACATAGTGGGAAGCATGGAGCCCTACAGGCAGACATGCTGCTGGAAAAGAAGCTGAGAGAGTACTAGATCTGAACCTGAAAGCAGCAGAAGATCTTGAATATTTGAAAACCCAAAGTACAATCCCAGTGACACAAATTCTTCAAAAACTCCACACCTACTCCAACAAGGACACACCTGTTTTTAGTTTGTTTTGTTTTTTGAAAATCGATACCAAACTTTATATAAAAAAGCAAAACATACAGAATAGCTAAAAAAAAACCCCACACAATTATAAAACTTCACTTTTCTCTAAAATACATGAAACAAAAGATAAAATCTAAAGCTCCTCAAGCTATACTAGGCTCAGCTACAGATGAAGAAAGGACAGAAGGTCACAGCTAATGCCCACTGATGCACTATGGCCACCATAAATTTCAGCTAAGCAACCTTTCTACACTCAAACCAGAAATTTTGTATGTGTGTGTTTTAAATTACTTTATTCACCCATCATCATTCAATGAACAAAGAATGTTTTTGCTTAACATCCACTAATGAATGAGTACATCCCCTACTTCTGGGTTTGTATTAATGGTTGTGAGCCAAGTCTTTAATGGCTATGCTAGAGCTCGCTCAGGAGGATATTCTCCAAATCCATCCATTTGCCTGCAAATTTTAGGATATCATTTTTTTGTTACTGCTGAGTAGTACTCCATTGTGTAGATGTACCACAGTTTGTTAATCCATTCCTCAGTTGGGGGACATCTAGGTTGTTTCCATGTTCTTGCTATTATGAATAATGATGCTATGAACATAGTTGGGCTAATGCTTTTGGAATGCAAATGTGCATCTTTAGGGTATATGCTCAACAGTGGTATTGCTGAATTCTTGGGGAGACTGATACCAAGTTTTCTGAGAAATGCTATACTACATTCCAGAGTGGCTGAACAAGCTTACACTCCCACCAACCATGGAGGAGTGTTCCCCTTGCTCCTCAGCCTCTCTAGCATAGGCTGTCATCTATGTCTTTCATCTTAGCCATTCTGACAGGTGTAAGGTGGTATCACAAAGTTGTTTTGATTTGCATTTCTCTGATGTCTAAAGATGTTGAGCACTTTTTCAAGTGCCTTTCAGCCATTTGTAATTCTTCTGCTGAGAATTCTCTTTTTAGTTCAGAGCCCCATTTTTGATTGGTTTCTTCAAGGTTTGGGCTCTAGTTTCTTGAGTTCTCTATATATTTTAGAGATCAGTCCTCTGTCACTTGTAGGGTTGGTGAAAATCTTTTCCCATTCTGTAGGCTGTCGTTTTGTCTTATTGACTGTGTCCCTGGCTTTACAGAAGTTTCTCAGTTTCAGTAGGTCCCACTTATTGATTGTTATTCTTAGTGTCTGTGCTCTGGTGTTATGTTTAGAAAGTGTTCACCTGTGCTAATGTGTTGGAGTGTATGTCCCACTTCCTTTCCTATAAAGTTCAGTGTTGTTGGTATTGATTGTTATTCTTAGTGTCTGTGTTCTGGTGTTATGTTTAGAAAGTGTTCACCTGTGCCAATGTGTTGGAGGGTATGTCCCACTTCCTTTCCTATAAAGTTCAGTGTTGTTGGGTGCAGGTATTTGTTAGATATTTAATAAATCTTGGAATATCAGAGAGACCACACAGTTAAATCCTAGGTAGATAGCTCAGGAAATCCTTGATTCTTAAATACAAGGATAAACAGCTGAGTCAATCACACACATCTTTAATCCCAATACAGGGAAAGCTGGGGAAGTGGGGACCAACACCCTTCATCCCATAACTCCAAAGACAATACTTCTTTTTCTGTGAGTTCAATGCTACACACCTCTAATTCTTTTTTTTTCTTCCTTCTTTATTTTGTATTTATCAAAAGAAAAAAACACAGTAAAAAGAATTTAAAATGTGGAAGAGTTAACAATAACTATACAGAGGATAAAAATGATAGGCATGGCTTATCAAGGGAAGAAATACAAATAAGATTGCTACACCTATATTTTCTTTGTGTTCATCTTTCCCTCTGAATTTTTTTTTTCATCCCTGTATATCCTTATTCAAGGTCTCTTCCCCCTCCCAACACATCTGGTCATTTTTTTCCTCTGCAACTCCCCATCCCCTCCCTGGGCAGGGAGCAGACAG
>PVIH01028115.1:0-15728 GCA_004025045.1 Sigmodon hispidus | reverse complement strand
ATTGTTGTACATGGACAAATAGCTGTTTGTAACATTCTTTATTTGGACCAGTGTCCTATCAGTTTAAGGGTACATTGTAGAGCTGAACCTCTGAGTTACTGTGCAAGATTTCTTTTCCATGCTGTCATTTGTAATATGTTTGTGAGAATCCTTGGGATTAAAGTTTTGGTTACAAATTGTTTAACTTGAAAAAAAAAAAAAAAAAAAAAAGGAGCAGACAGGAGGTAAACTGAGGGCTGAGTAGGACAGTCAGGCTTCTGTAAAGTGTCAAGGATTAAAAAGAGGATTAGGAACCAGGCATGGAGGTGCAGACTTTTGATTCCAGTGCTTGGGAGACAGGGGCAGGTGGATGTCTGTGAATTTGAGGCCAGCCTGGTCTACAGAGTGAGTTCTAGACAGCCAGAGCTGTTATACAGAGAACCCTATCTTGAAAAACTACTAAAAAACCCACAAAATTATAGGACTTTAGCAGAGTCAATGTATCTGGTCATCACAGTCTTTTTGTTTTGTTTTGTTTGTTTGTTTGTTTGTTTTACAGGTAATTTGACCTTCCTTGTGGGAAACAATGATTGGTCTGCTGAAGGGGTCTTGTAGTCATCCCATGGCACACCTGAGGCTCTTGTATTATTGTTTATTGCACATGATACATACATAGTAAAGGACTACATGGAGGCTGCAATGCTCTCCTTCAGTAAGACACGTAAATTAAGTTTATGGACCTTGATATGAGGAAATACTTTGTGTTAACTTTCAATAAATTCGCCTTTGTGTGACTGTTCTGGGTTCAGTCAATCAGAAAAGGATGGACCTTTCTACTGCTTCATAGGTCTTAAAATTTTATCTTGGAGACTCTTTTCTCAACCAACCTGTACTACAGGATGCATCCCAACCAGAAAAGGGTTAGGGCTGCAAGAGGATCCGTTATGGTGGGTCTAGCATGTCTAGCTTGGCATCTGTCTTACAGCTGCAGGAGAAGAGAAAACCTGTGCGGGTATTTTGTGTGCTCTAACAAATAAAGCTTGCTTAAAGACCAGAGGGCAGAGCCAGCCACAGAGTTAGCCACAGAAGCCAGACAGTGGTGGCTCACACCTTTAATACAGTAGGAGGAGACACATGTCTTTAATCCCAGCACTAGGAAGGTTGAGGCAGGAAGATAGGGCTGGGTGAAGACAGAAATATAAAGTGGATGGAGACAGGATCTAAGAAGGCATTCAGTCTGAGAGGCATTCATTTAGTCTGAAGATTTGTGGAGACAGGACCTACCTTTTTTTAATATTTATTTTTATTTTATGTGAATTGGTGTTTTACCTGCATGTATAACTGTGTAAGGGTGTCAGATCTTGGAATTACAGACAGTTGTTAGCTGCCATGTGGATGCTGCGAATCAAACTCAGGTCCTCTGGAAGAACAGTCAGTGCTCTTAACCACTGAGCCATCTTTCCAGACCCAGGACCTACCTACCTGTTTCTACTGAGGAGTTGGTGAGGTGAGAAGAAGTGGCTTGCTCTGAAATCTTTCAGCATTTATCTTAATATCTGTTGGGTTTTTTTTTAATCATAAGATCAATTAGGATGTGTGCTACAGAATCCCACAGTGGTTCACCCCAAGGTAAAGCCCACCAGACCCAAAGCGTTCAGCACCAAGAGTGTGGCTCAGCAGCCTTTGGCACACATGTCTCTCTCTTAGGGATTCTTTTGGGCATTTATTTATTTTATTTTTTTATATTGAAGCCCAGGCTGGCCTTAAACTTGATATGTAGCCAAGGATGGTGTTAAACTCCTGATCTTCTTGCTTCAGCCTCCATAGTCACAAGATGGTAAGTGTGTGTCACTGGGGCTGGACAGTGGTGGCATATGCCTTTAATCCCAGCACTCAGGAGTTAGAGGCAGGTGGATCTACAGATCTCCTGTACAGACTCTGGTCTACAAAATGAGTTCCAGGACAGACAGAGATACACAGAGAAACCCTGTCTCAAAAAACAAACAAACAAACAAATAAGAACAAAAATTACATGTGCCAATATATTGTTTGGTGGTGTTGGTATTGGGATGATAAGTCTCATTATTCGGCTCTATTTTCTCTGTCAAGGGACTTAGTGTGTAGACCAGGCTGGCCTCGTACTCACAGAAATCTGTCAGCCTCTGCTCCTGATGTGGAGATGATAGAATGGCCACCAGGTCTAGCTCCAGCTACTGATTCTATTGAATTGTTCGTTTGTTCGTTTGCAGACAAGGTTTCATGTAGCCCAAGCCACCTTCAAACCTGTGGGGTAGCCTGAACTCCCAACCATCCTTCTGAAGTGCCACATTACAGGAGCATAACACCAAACCTGGCCACTCGGTGATCCTCCGGCCACTCTGGGCTCCGGCCCCTTTGTTTAGTAGACAGGGTCTTGCTATGCAGCCCTAGCTGGTCTCAAATCCCAAGTGAAGAGATTCCTGGCATGATCCATCATGATCCACTCTGCTGTATATTTTGTCTTCCTTTCTTAGCCCTTATTTCAGCCCCTGGGTCCCCTTTCCTTGGCTTTTGCGGTTACTTTGGCTTGATGGACAGACCCCATGATGACCACCCATGATCCTGCCTTCTGATGCTCACACCTTTGTAGGATCCTCTCCTCTCAATTTCAAGTAACACCCATGACTTGCTTGCAATTGTAGACTAGAGCAAAGGTGATGGCATGTTATTTCTGCTACACATATAATAGGTCATATATACACTGGCTTGAGTACTGGAGAGACGGCCTAGATGTTAGAAATATTTGCTGAACAATCGTGAACACCAGAGTTTGGATCCTGGCACCCGTGTAGCAATTTAAGCATCCTGCATATGCTCCTGAACTCCAGCTCTGAAGGACCTGATACAGTATACAGAAGAGGGTACCAGATGTTGTGAGTCACCATGTGGTTGCCGGGAATTGAACTCAGGACCTCTGGAAGAACAGTCAGTGCTCTTAACCTCTGAGCCATCTCTCCAGCCCCCAACCTGATATTTTCTTCAGGCCTTCATGTATGCATGGACCTTCATACTCTGCCTCCCCAGGCACACATTCATTCACACAAATACAAATACTCTGTCTTAGGGTTGACGAAGCATTTTGGTGACAGAGTTCTTGCCCAGCATGTGAGACCCTGGGGTAGATATCCAAGTAACACAAAACCAAATCTAATTTAAAATATCTTTGTCAGGTTCATGAAGTATGTGGCTCCTTAGAGAAACCTCCATGTGAGTCATGGGATAATCTCTAGTAAGTCTGGGTGGAGTTTCAACAAACTTCCAGGCCTCCAGTCATATCACAAGAAATAAATTCTGTCAACAATCTGAATGGCTTTCAAAGGGGACTGGTCCCCATTTGACTCTCTAGATAAGAATTCAGAATATCTGACCTAACCCAACTAGCCTTGGGAGACTGCATATAAAAAAAATTTACAAAGGGGCTGGAGAGATGGCTCAGCAGTTAAGAGCACTGACTGTTCTTCTGGAGGACCTGAGTTCGATTCCCAGAATAACAACTGTCTGTAATTCCAAGATCTGACACCCTTACATAGTTACACATGCAGGCAGAACACCAATTCATATAAAATAAATAAAAATAAATGTCAAAAAAATTTGCAAAAATATTTCTGACTCCTGATCTTAGGCATGTGAGATAAAAGTGTGAGTATATGTGTGTTCACGGTTAAATCAGGGTCTCAGCTGTAATCCAAGCTGGGTGCAAATTCACCCTATATCCTAAACTGGCCTTGAACCCTGAGAATCATCTCAGCCTCCAGATGCTAGTATTGCAAAGAGCTGCCTCAGCCTCCCTGGTGCATGGACCACCCCACTAGGTTAGGTGTGTTGTGAATACACCCACCTGAGAAAACCATTGGACTCTTAGGAATGATCCCCATTTGGGGGATATCTAGTAACCCAGGGTTGGACCTGGATCTAGGCCTAGGATTGCACGGAGGAAGAGACTAGAGGACATTTCACACACACCTCTTTAGAACTTTCAAAGCAAACTGTATAAAACCACCCTTACCGGCCCGCCTTGAAAGGTGGGCGAGCCTGGCCTCCGCGTTAGGGTCCCCCTCAATCTCCTGGCCGCACTTGCAGTTCCCGTGCGGGTCGCAGGGGGCGCTGCGGAGCGAACCGGGGGCGGGGCGGGGCGGCTGCGGAGGGGCCAACCCGAGCGAGCCCGCCTGCCAGCGCCGCGCGCGCGCGCCGCCGCTACCTCCGCTGCACGGCCCGGTCCCGGAGCGGCGCGGCCGGCCCGCGGGGCGCGGAGCCGAAGGCCCGCGGGCGGCCGCATGAAGGACTGCGAGTACCAGCAGATCAGCCCCGGGGCCGCCCCGCCGCCCGCCTCCCCCGGGGCGCGTCGCCCCGGCCCCGCCGCGACCCCCGTTCCGAGCCCCGGGCCCGCGCCCGGAGCGCCGCGTTGGAGCGGCAGCGGCAGCGGGAGCCTGGGCCGCCGGCCGCGGCGTAAGTGGGAGGTGTTCCCGGGCCGCAATCGCTTCTACTGCGGCGGCCGACTCATGCTGGCCGGCCACGGCGGCGTCTTCGCGCTCACGCTGCTGCTCATCCTCAGCACCACCGTCCTCTTCTTCTTCTTCGAGTGAGTTCGTCCCCCTCCCCCCCAGCGGCCGCCGCTCCTTCCCGGGCCGCATCCGTGTCCCTTCGGGCCTCCGCACGCCCTGGACCCCTGCACCACTCCTCGCCACCCGGACTTTGGGTACCCGGCCCCGGTCATCCTTTGCGGGATCCTCAGGTCCTCCTATCCCTGGCCGATTCTTGCCTATTCCAGGCTCTTTCTGACCCCTCTAGGCATCTTTTATTCCAATCAGACAACTAAGTTTTTGTGTCCCGTGGCTGTGGAATCTCCTAGGTGTCTTCTTAGATCCCTCCGAGGTTCTGCAGGGTCCTGGCTCCCGCAGGCTGTCTGCCCCCAACCCCCCTGCTGCTCTCCTTCAATCAGGCCCCAAGGCATCTTCTCTAAAGCATCTCTGGGCCTCTCCGACTGGCTCTTCCCTCTCCAGGTCTTTCCTTAGTTTCTCCAAAGCAGCTTCCTGACCCTCGAACCTGTGTCTCTCCAACCTTGAGCTGGTTCTCTCCCCTCTGGACACCTGGAGCATCCATCCCTCAGTCACAGTCCCTCGCTACGATAGCTGCATCAGTCCTTTCCATGAAGGAGACCTTAGTGCTTTCACATGACAGGTCTTAATTGTCCCTATGTGCTTTTGACCTTTTTTCTAGTGACCCAGGGTTGGCCTGCACGGCACCTTCCTCTTAGGAGGAGTGGCTGCTTTTTTCAGGGCCACTCATGCATCCCAAGTTTCCACTGTACCCTCAGCCTGTAGCTGAAGTCACCAGCCATGTGACTTCTTGCACGCACACTCACACCCACTGGGTGAGTTCCACCTTTCCCTCCTACTTATTCCTGATCTAGTTAAGGCCTCCATCTTTGGAGCCAGGGAACCTAGCCCAAATCCCAGCCCTGCCTCCCACTAATTGTGTGGCCTGAGGCAGTCACATCACCTTTCCTGTCCCCAGTCCCCATCTCCGAAGATTGGCACCCAGTCATGCATGCAAGCTCTTAGCTTTTTATCATTTATTTATTTATTCTTTTGCGTGCAGGCTTTTAGCACTTGATGTTTGCAGCTATCATTACATTCGACAAAAAAATCACTTCCTGGGGACATGTGGTCACGATAAAGCTTTCTGAAAGACCAATTCTTAGGTCACTTCCAGGCCCTGGATTATGTGCCTCCTGCTACCTCAAGGTGAAGACTTCCTTCTTTTTCACTGTCCCCCCAAATACCCCACCCTTGGAAAAAGGTTCCGGGTGGTTTTATTCCCACCTTACTGTGACCTCTTGGGTGCTGTAGAAATGCTTTTTCCAGAGCTCTTGGCCACTCTCCATGGTACTCAGGCCCAGGGTTATGGCCCAAGCAGGAGGAAGTATGCTGCCTGTGGTTGTCCTACGACGCTTCAGTGTGAGGTTTGAACGCTTCAGAGCCTGAACTTCTGGATGGGTGTCTTCATGGTGGTCCTGAGTTGCCCCTAGCCAGGGAGAACTTCTGGAGTCTGAACACACCAATCACCTTGGCCTTCTCTCCTTGTGTTCTCAGTCTTGGGTGGTGACTTTGGGAGCAGGGTTGGGTTACAACCATAGTCCTGCTGGGTGCTGGGTGTTGGAGGATTGGAGGACTCCCCAAAGGTCCAATAGCTTCTCGTGAGGACAGGGATGGTAGGAGCCACTCTTAGGGGAGACCTTTCTTGCTCGTTTTGCTTCCCTGTTTGGGGGGTTGTGACATAGCTTCCCAGCTTCTTCTCCACTTCCCATCTCACACAGCAGTCACAACCCCTGACGTCAGATTTCAGGCTCCCTGATTCTCCCTTAGGTGAGAGCCGGAGCTCTGATAGCGGCCTTTTGTGGGTCATAGTCTGCTGAGTCCTCTTCAGCTGAGTTACCCTCTCAGGCTCTCTGACCTACCAGCTCACTTCTGCCTCAGGGCCTTTGCACTGTTCAGGTCACCTCATGATTTCCTCTTTTCTCTTCACTTTTTCTCCTTATGCATGAACTCTAGTCACACACACACACATACACGTACTTATTTGGTCATTTTGTGCCTGTCTTCCTTTTCGGGGAAAACATAATAAATACCCACAATGCTGTATATTTAGTGCCTAGAGCCAGGGAAAGGAATGTAGTCAGTGCTCAGCTCAGGAAATGATGGTTGAATGAATGGATGGACTTGCTGGGAGTCTGGAGATGCCAGTCTGGTTGGGTGACCTTGACTCTGGATGATCTTGTGGAAATCAGAGCCCAGCACTTGGTGTTTCCCAGGGCTCTACAGGTCCCAGCCTTTGTTCTTCAGCTTGTGCACAGACTAAGTGAACTGTCCAGCCCTGATACTGAGAGCAGCTGGTTCTTTTGGAGGGTTAGGCATGAAGGGATAGATGGAGTAGAAAGCAGCCCACTTGGGGCTCTTGGCTTTGGCAGGCTGTGGTCCTTAGGGGGAGGCTGCTGTAGGTTTCAAAACCACTGTTCATAAGCCCTGGTTTTGTTCTCTGCAAAACCTGTGGATCCCTGGAACCTTAGCTGGCCCCAAGCCTCCCAACAGATATATTGTCCAAGCAGCAACCCCACCCCATCATATCCTCTCTGGTTCCAGTAGAAAGGCGGCAGCTGGCTGCAGTTGGTTAGCGTGAACTTCATGGTCATATGACCGCTTCTGACCTGTGCTGCCTGGGTTTCAGCTTCCTAAATTTCTTCATCTGTGAAGGCTGGGGCATGAGGTTAGAGGGTCACCGTGAAGACTTGAGAAATACATGTAAAGTGCACAGAGTGCATCTAGGACAAACCATAGATACTAACTGTTACGTATATCAGGCATTTTAGTAATTTTGAAACAGGATCTCACTGTGTAATCCCAGCTGGCCTTGAACTCACAGAAGGCATTGGCCACTGTGCCCCACAGAATTAATGTTTTTAAGATAGCATTACTCTCTGTAGCCCAGATTGGCCTCAGATGCTCAGGCTTCTCCTTTCTCAGCCTCTCAAATGCCGTGATTATAAGCATGTAGCATCATGTCTGCTTTGTACTTCAGACATCAACTTGATATTATCGTTATTGTTGTTATTATTACTTTGTGCTACTGGGGACTTCTGGGGATTGAACTCAAGGCTTTGTGCATGGTAGAGAGTGTTCTACCACTGAGCTATATCCCCAGCCTGTAGTTATTATTTATAATGACTTATTGACCAGAGTAGTATCTAGCACATAGTAAATCTTCAAAAGATGTCGGGTGTTAGGGCTGGAGGCAACACAATGGTGGAGTGCTTTCCTAGTATAGTCAAGGCATTGGGTTTGGTCTGTAGCATCAGTGTGCATGCGTGCGTGCTTGTGTGCATGTATGGTAGCTGCTTTCTCTGCTTTCTCTCCATGAGGGGCCCACCATTTATTTGGTAGGTATTTACTGGGTAGCATGCAAGCGATGCTGTCTGTGCCCCAGAGAAGCCTGTTACTTAGCAGGCAGGACAAAGGCAGGTAGCATACCCGCACAAGCAGTTAACTTTCTTTGTTTTTTTTAGGCAAGATCTTTCTTTCTATGGTCCTGGCTAGCCTAGAATTTAATGTATAGACCAAGCTGGCCTCAAATTTACAGAGAGATGTTCGCTTCTGTCCATAGAATGCTAGGATTAAAGGTGTGAGCTGCCATATCCCAAATTAATAAATTTTGGGTTTTTTTTTTTTTTTTTTTTTTTTTAGTTTATTTATTTATTAGGTACACAGCATTTTATCTGGATTGACTGCAGGCCAGAAGAGGGTTCAGATCTCATTACAGATGGTTGTGAGCCACCATGTGGTTGCTGGGAATTGAACTCAGGACCTCTAGAAGAACAGTCAGTTCTCTTAACCTCTGAGCCATCTCTCCAGCCCCTATTTTTCTTTTAGTTTTTTGAGACAGGATTTCTCTGTGTAGTCCTGACTGTCCTGGAACTCACTCTGTAGACCAGGCTGGCTTCAAACACACAGAGATCTACGGGCCTCTTTCTCCTGAGCACTACAATTAAAGATGTGTGTCACCACCGCCCCGCTTAACATATGGTTTAGCCTTATTTATGTCTTTGAGTGTTTCACCTGCACGTATATATGTGCATCATGTGTAGAGTTCAGAAGAGGGTTAAGAACACCGTCTGCTCTTCCAGAGGACCCGGGTTCAATTCCCAGCACCCACGTGGCAGCTAACAACTGTCTGTAGTTCCAGTTCCAGGCAAACACCAAGGCAAATAAAAAAAAAAAAAAAAAGAAATATATAACGGTTAAGAGTTCAGAAGAGGGCATTAGAACCCTTGGAACTGATATTAGGGATGGTTGTGAGCTAGGGGCTGAAGCCATCTCTAATCCCCATAGCTAACATTTTATCTGAACTATCAAGGAAGGTCCTCTGAGGTGGGAAGAACATTCCAGAGGAAATGAGCAGTTAGTGCAAAGGCCCTTAGGTGGGAAAGAGTCACAGGTGGGTAGGAACTAAGGAATGCAGGGAGAGAGGGTGAGGAGACTTTCGTAGGTTGAGGCGGGAGAAACCTCAGCAAACCTCAGGACGAGGCTGGCCTAGTAGGCTGATGAGAGTTTGGATTCCATTTGAAGCCATCAGACGGTTTGAACAAAGAAATGACAAGGCCTGATTTAGGTTATGTTTGCAGAAAGTGGAATGGACAGCAGAGTGACAAAGAAGGACTGGCCATGCAGCATCCCAGTAGGCTCACTTCATCCTAAAGCCATGCCACCCCACCAGTATCCACAACTTCTAGAACATTACAGTGTCAGGGGCAGACACATGTTGTTTTCCTTTGCCCTCTTCAGTTGTCCTGGTATGGCTGCAATATCATCTCCTTCAGGGATCTTTTCTGTTTGCCGCACATGTCACCATGTGTGGCAGTTCCCTGTTTACTGGGCTCTTTTCCCTGGTCGACCACAAACCACATGGCGGAGAGACTCTTGTCATATCCACAGCTATTCCTGCTGTTTATTGTCTGGCACACACACACACACACACACACACACACACACACACAACCCTCAGTAAATATTTGTGGAGCAACTGACTGACGACTGAATGAATGAATACATTGCATCATTGCTAAGGATGCTTATCTCCATGGCAGCCCCCTTAATTGGTAATGGCTTCCTGAAGTTCTGTGTCTACTAAA
Organism: Sigmodon hispidus; assembly: GCA_004025045.1. NCBI lineage: Eukaryota > Metazoa > Chordata > Mammalia > Rodentia > Cricetidae > Sigmodon > Sigmodon hispidus. Next base: position 6,028 of record PVIH01028115.1, on the reverse strand, counting down.
AGGACTGAGAGCTGAGGCTGCAGCTAAGTGCTTGGATAGGTCTGGAGAGATGATTTGTGATTTAAAGCACTAGCAGCTTTTCCAGAGGACCTGGGTTTAATGCCTCGCACCTACATGGCTGCTCACAACCATCTCTAACTACCGTTTCAGGGCGTGTACTAGCTTCTTCTGACCTCTCTGAGCACCAGGCACAGACATGCATGCAGGAAAAATACCCAGAGACAGGAAATATTAATATGTGGGGTGCTGAGCTGGACAGTGTTGTGCTCACGTGTGGTCCTGGCTCTTGGTAGGAAGACGGCTTGAGCCCAGGGGTTCAGGGCCAGCCCAGGAACCCGTCTTCTTCTCTTTCCATCTCTGTCTCTTTGCCCCCCCCCTTGGTTTTTAATTACATTTTTTCGTCTTGTCCGTTTTTTTTCAAGACAGGTTTTCTCTGTGTAACAGCCCTAGCTGTCCTGGAACTAGTTTTGTAGACCAGGCTGGCCTCGAACTCACAGAGATCTGCCTGCCTTTGCCTCCCCAGTGCTGGGATTAAAGGTTGGCACCATCACCCCTGGTGGGTTTTATTTATTTTGTATATGTGTGTATGCCATGGCATGTCTGTGAAGGTCAGAGGACACAGTGTCATTTTTCTCCTTTCATTATGTGGTTTCCAGGACAAACTCAGACCATCAAGCTTTATAACAAGCATTTTTATATGCTGAACCATCTCAGTGGCCTGTTTTTTTGTTTTTTTTTGTTTTGTTTTTTTGGTTTTTGTTTTGAGACTGTCTCATATAACTTAGCTTAGCCTTCAGTTGTATAAAGAATAACCTTGGACTCCTGATCTTCCCGATTGGGCCTTCTGAGTGCTGGGAATACAGGTATGTGCTGCCCCATAAAAGAAGGCTAAATGTGGTGGTGTGTGCTTATTCCGGAGGTCGAGGCAGAAAAATCAAGAGTTTCAGGCCATTTTGGCTGTGTGGCAGCTTCCTGTTGGTAGGAAGGGATGGAGGAAGAGGGACCTGCCTGCCAGGCAGGGTGAGGGAGGAGAATGTCTGCTGATCTTATCTGGCCTTGGATAGAGCAGAAAGCAGTGTGTGTTCTGGGTACTTATGGGGCATCTCATAAGCCCTCCTGGTGCCCCTGACAGAAGAGGCTCTTGTCAGGAATATGGTGCCCAGGGAGCCCAGGATAATCTGAACTCTCTTCTCTCCTAGCTGCCCCTACCTGGCCCGTGAACTGACCCTGGCCATCCCCGTCATTGCTGCCATCCTCTTCTTCTTCGTCATGAGCTGCCTCCTGCAGACCAGTTTTACTGACCCTGGCATCCTACCCCGGGCCACCATCTGTGAAGCCGCTGCCCTGGAGAAGCAGATTGGTGAGGCTCTTACTCCTAGCCCGTGATAGCCCCAGCTTGTCGTTCCTGGACTTAGAGGGGCCTGGTTTTCTCTGGTGCAGCACTTGGTAGGAATTAAGGCTATATCAGTAAGCAAGGCATGCTGGAGCTGACACTGTAGGAGAGGGAGGCAGATGATGAACATGCAGGCAAATAAGTAAGCAAGAGATGCTGGCAGCCAGCGTGCCAGGCAGTGCCTTAGCTGTTGTTGTTGTGTGACTGCTGATAGGGCACTAGCCTAAGAGGCCAGTATTTTGACTCTTTTTCTATTCATTCGTTTAAATGAGACATAGAGAGTTCAAGATCACACAGCCAAAAAAACCAGGTGGTGGTGTGCACACCTTTAATCCCAGTAGACAGAGGTAGAGAGATCTCTGGAAGTTCCAGGGTAGCTTGGTCTACAGAGTGAGTTCCAGAGCAATAGCCTCAGGATTTTGCTCATGAAAAGAACTTGACAGCATGCGGCCAAGGGAACCAGATGACGTTTATTAAGGAGGGGCAGAGGAGAAGAGAAACAGGGAAAGTCTTCCGAGTGGTCAGAGGTTTTGGAGCGAGCTCCTGCAGGTGGGGGCGTGGCCACAATAACAACCTAATGAATAGAGCTACCACTATAGTGAGACTCTGTCTCCAGAAAAAAAACAAAACAAAAACAAACAAGCAAAAAAAGATCACACAATAAAAACAAGAGCTGTGATGCAGCAGTTGGCCTGAGGCCTTGCTTGTAGGTGTTTATATGCGACCCCCCCCCAAGTTATCGTGTAGTCTAGGCTGGCCTTGAACTCACGAGAATGGCCTTCATTTCTGATGTGTCTGCCTTCACCTCCTAAGTGCTGGGATTATAGGCACACTCCCTCACACTTGGCTAGATGTTTGTATACTCTTTATTCATTCGATCATGAAACATTGAACCCCTGCTGTGTGCCAGGAGCTGTTCCAGATGCTGGTGACAGAGGAAACTGACCATAATCTCTGTTGTCATTTAGGTTCAGATGACATTTGGGGTACGAGAAAGACAATGAACAAATAGAAAGGATGTTAGGGAAGAGGCATGGGACTTGGGGGTGCTATAAGGGAGGTGATGTATGAGCAGAGAGGCATAGGCCTGAGCAGGGGGACAGGTGAGGGACGCAGCAGCATGGGGCACCTGCTAGTTTAGCCTGGGAGATTAGGACAAGCCCTAGATGCTGTGGGAGGAAAGAAAGGGTCTGTCTACAGAGGTGAAAGCATTGGGGGAGACAAAGGCTAGGTGCCCAGAAAGAACCTGCCTCTCAATAGCCCTTTATTCCCCCCAGAGGAGAGAGTTGTGCCCAGGGCCAGGACCTTCATCTCAGTTGGCCCCACCCCTCCACCCCCGCTTCTTCCTGCCAAGAAGTAACTCGGATGTTTGCACACCTCCAGGGTTTCCGGTCATGGCTGGCTCCTTGCCCTAGGAAGGCAGTATACACACACATACACACATGCACACAGGCTTTTCTGGCCTGGTGAGATCTAGTGACCTGTAAATGTCAGAGCCCAGCCACATCCATCTCCAGGAATTATTTTCCTGACTCTGGAGCAGCTGGGGAGGGCACTGCGGAGAGGCTACCTCTGAGCTTTGCTGGTCTCCTCCTCAGTCCAGAAAGAGGATGGAGCATGGGGTGGGGCTGTCACACCCATGGTCTTCCTCTGACCTAGCTAGCTTCCTTCCCCTCTGCACTGCCCCGGCCTCTCCCCATGTAGCTCCTCAGCAGCCTCTGGGTTTACATCCCCTTCAGTCAGGCTAATCCCGAGGCAGGATTATTGTGCAGCTCATTCAGATCTCTGTCTGGCTTCTGAGGTGCTTGACCAGTAACAACAGTAATCCCCATGTCTAGAGAGAGCTAGGATCTGTGTTCAGTACTGTTCGCTATTTTTCCCACAGATCTTCACATCTGTAGAGCATGATCCAGATGTGTCAATGCAGATTCCAAGCAAGGGGTCACAGAGCCAAGGGGTGAAGGTAGAGGGAGGGAGTAGGCACCCTCTTCCTACACTGCAGCCATTGTGTTTGGGTTTGGTAGCAGGGATACATACCTCCCCATCTTTTTATCTCCACCTTAATGTCCTGTGTCCTGGGCCAGGCCTTCTGGAACCCTGACCCTAACCCTAACCCTTCATGGCGGTCATGATGAAATTGTTCTTTGCTGGGGTGTTTGGGCATGGGTGTCTGGTTCACCGTATCACTATGCAGGAAGCTCAGTGGTGTTAGCTAAAGAAAGGGGTGGATGGAAAGATGACTGAGGAATGAGGGCCTCCTGGGAGATCTGTTTGCTACACTGAGATCTTTGGGGTCTCCCAAGGAGGACATGGTGGGTTCATGTAGTTAAGTCCTACACAATGCCTTCTGGCAGTCAAATGGATACAGGAATCTTTTTCTTCCTTTTTTGTTTTGTTTTTAGTTTTTGTTTTTTTTGAGTCAGGGTTCCTCTGTATAGCCTGGCTGTTTTGGAACGTATTTTGTAGACCAGACTAGCATCCAGCTCAGAGAGATCCACCTGCCCCTGCCTCCCAAGTACTGGGATTAAAGGTATGCATCACCACAGCATGGCTTTTTTGTTTTGTTTTGTTTTGTTTTCAAACTGAATTTCTCTGTGTAGCCCTAGGTATTTTGGAATTCAGTCTATAGACCAGGCTGGCCTCAGGCTGACAGAGATCCACCTGCCTCTGACTTGTGAGTGCTGGGACTAAAGGTGTGTGTCACCAACTCCATCTGGTTGACTGGAGCCCATAGACAGGAATCTGATACAAAGCCTTCCCTATGGGGTCGAGGTCAGTGGTAGTGGAAAGCCCTGACTGGAAGAGGCTTTGGAAGGTAGTTGGGAGGAAGCAGGACTGTCTTCTATATGTGAGACTTTGAGAGGAACAATTGCCACCTGTGAGGTTTCACTGGACTTCAAGAAGAAGCTAAGAAGGGAACCTTCCAGTCAGATGGGGAGCAGAGAAAGGGCAGAGGGGAGGGGCAGGCCAGGCATGGGGCCAGTGAGGGCCATATCCCCTGGACTGTTCCCTTTCCCCGTTACCCTGTGTTCAGAAGCAGCCTGAGGCATGGGGACTGAGCAGTGCCATGTTCAGAAGGGTGGTGTGGCGTTAGGAATCAGACTCACTGAGAACAGCAGAGTCTGAGACTAACATCATTGCCACCTGCTTGAATTGGACTTAGATTTTTGACATGTGGCCAGGAAGCTTCTGTCAGAGTTGAAACACATTTTCTGAAAGGGTCTAAGGTCCCTAGGCCATTCTGGCTCTGTGGTGAGTGTTCACAGGAACAGAAACTGACTGGGGGTGGGTGGAAGGGGCTGTCTTTGCAGCTCCAGTGGGGACGGCAGGGGACCGGCTCCTCTCTGTTTGCCCAGCACTTAAACAAAGGCTTTAGAACTGAAAGCCTTCTTTTGGGAAAGCACCTGAGGTAAACTGAGGTAGGCCTCATCAGCTGATGGGCAGCATTGTTAGATCTCCATGAGGCCTGGGGTAGTTGCTCATGAGTCAGAATCTTGTTCTAAGGCATTCCTGGTCCAGTGGGAGACAGCCCGTTCCAACGTCTTCACCTCCGCTCAGCTGCCCTCATAGGACAGACACATACATTGTCTGCTCTCTGGGCTGTCCTGAGATGCTCACAGCCTGTCCCATCAGCTCGGTAACCAGAGCCCTTATCAGGGTAGGCTGCCTCAGTCAAACCTCTAGGCTGATTCAGGGCTCTGCTGTCCTGGACACTGCTCCTACTTTCTCTAATTAAAATCTTTGACCTCAGGGGCTGGAGAGATGGCTCAGCGGTTAAGAGCACCCTCTGCTCTTCCAGAGGACCCGGGTTCGATTCCCAGCACCCACATGGCAGCTCACAACTGTCTGTAGTTCCAGTTCCAGGCAACACACCAAGGCAAATAAATAAAGTTTAAAAAAAAAAAAAAAATCTTTGACCTCTGACCCTCCTAAGGTCAGAATTTGGGAAATTCCCAGGTACCCTTAGTTTGCACTCCTGAACAGCAGTCATTGGAATCCATTTGCATGATGTTCATTTACCCTTCCCATTCATTTAATTCATTAATTTTTCTTTTGTTTGTTGGTTATTTTGAAGTAGGGTCTCCTTCTGTATCCGTGGCTGGCCTAGATGTATATGGACCCTCTATAGACCAGGCTGATGCTTCTCCAGCGTGTCTTTCCTGGGTGCTAAGATGGCAGGCTCCTAGCTCATCTATCTTCTATCTTTTTTTGTAAAATTTGAGTGTTTTGTCTTTGTCTAAATATGTGCACCATCTATGTGCATGCCTGGTATCTGCAGAGATCATAAGGAACATTAGACGCCCTGGAACTGGAGTTTGGGTAGTTATGGGCTACCCTACCGTGTGAGTGCTTGGGAACCCAGCCTGAGTCCTTGGCAAGGCTGACATACTCTTAATGAATGCTGAGCGCCATCTCTCCAGCCTCTCATCGTTTCTTTAGTGTTTTTCTTTAAATGACTCACTTTTTTTATTTGTTTCTGAGACAGGGTTCACTGTATCTGCTATACAGTGTCCTGGAAGTTACTATGTAGACCAGGCTGGCCTTGAACTGGCAGAAACCCACCTGCCTCTGCCTCTGTGCACTGTCACCACCCCGCAAATGGCTCTTTTTAAAAAAAAAAAAAAAGAAAAAAAA